>ML833029.1:0-24428 GCA_009831015.1 Picea engelmannii
GGCTACAAAATATTATTATGAACCAAACTCTGGCCTTTACTATAGTGATATCATATGTATGATTGTTTAAGAGAAACATGTTGTGGTTGAGGACTATCACAATACTGAATACATGGATTACACAATGTTCATAAGAACTCTGACATTACATTTTATTCAACACTGGAAAATGGGTGACACAGGAAGTGGCCTTCAAATCATCTCAAGTTTCAACAATAGATATTGGTTCCAAAAGTTTACATCTATCCAATCAAAATGGAGTTGGTAACAAACAAACAATATCTTATAATATCTCAACTCCTCAGACTGTTATCTCCAAAGTTAATATTAATTCAACTCAAAATAGTGTTTCAACAAAGAGAGAAAATGCTCCACCTCCAGGTCCAGTACTTCCAGATTCTAAGGTACCAAGGAGCTATTCTAAGGGAGCCCCATATTCATTACTGGTTTCCAAGAGGAAGAGGAAAGAGAAGACCGACCATGTATCAAGTGAAGAGGTCATTGGTATTACAACTAGAGAAGCGACAAAGAAAATAATGGAAGAAAGGGGGAAATCACTGTTAGGTCTTTATAAAGCTTATTGAAGATAGATTATGAAATGTGTGCACACATACTTTAAACTTGAATGGTTGTACAATCCAGCTGTACTTTTGATTCTTAATGATTCCAGGTGTTAGATGCCTTCTGGGTGGTAATTTTATTCATTTCTTTTATTTTTTATAGTCCCTACTATGTCCCAAAATATTTGGTGACTAGTAGTTTAAATGATGGAATAGCTCGTGAGAAGTTTTTATGATTTTATTATGCAAATTGCATAGAAGCTGCATCTAAAAGCTCTTGAAATGATGGAATTTGTAAGAAGTTGTCTTATGTGGGCCTTACATGAATACTAGAAATTTAGTGTCACTATATCGTTTTAAAAGCACATGTTTTCATTGACAACATGTTGTAGTCAGGCAATTTTAATTTACTTGTTCATGAATTTCATGGTTGTTTATTTCCTTTCCCCCAAGGCAATGCTATTCTTATGTTGAATGTCAAATATTTAGTAATAGGTTGGTGTCAAATGTATAATATAGAAGTGACGTGAGTACCTTGTTGAAGGTCCTGGTTTGGTGTTTTGGTTAAGGAAACATGTCCACAGGTAAAAAGTCTTTGAAAAAAGAGTCTCGAGTAACTATTACTTGACTATGAATGAGACAAAATCCTCTTAGCTTTTCTCAAACACAAATTGTGTCTCGGAGCTATTTAATGGAAATTGATGATAGAATGGGTGTGGAGTTGTTTTGCCTAGTGTACAATATCAATTAAGTTGTTTGAATGCTTTATTGTTTGGGGGAATGTAACATTTTCCATCTTTACTACTACCTTTTTATGACTATCTCTATAACATCATTGATTAAGATTTTTTTGTATCTTACTAAGAACTGTATTTCCATTGTTCGCTTGACTTATATTTTCCATTAATCTATTCTTTAAATGAATGTCTTTATAATGCCATACATTTAGATTCCGCTATATCTCATGAAGAAAATTGTATTTTCATTGTTCATGCAACCTTTTTGGGCAAGTTTTAGTTTATCGTTTCTCTGGTTTTGGTTTGAGCGAGCTTTTATTTTGAAATAGTGAATTTGCAGTTCTGAACTTCTTCGACATTGACTCCATAATTTATTAAATATCCACAATTCTATAGTGCATAATTTGAGATAAACATCTTTGTTTTCTATGAAGTGCATTCATCTAATTGTTTTTTAATCCAGTGCTTTACTTCTGCATAAAACATAAGTGCTGTCTCCCTTGAAGAAAATGGTTCAATGTATGAAATATTATTGACTTTTTCGAAGAACATCCTTGGTTTAAAATGTTTTCAATTAGCCAAATGATTGTATTGGGATACATGTTGTGTTCAAGAAGAGCGACAACTTGTTGCAAAAGGATGGCAAGGACTTTCCAGAAGAAGTTTGGCATGAAACTTTGTATGGTAAGAATGACAATGATATGCTAGTGGAGGTCAATTTCATATGCATTTGGAGAAACAATTTGGGTGGATGCACCAAAAGGTGCTTTATGCAGTCTAGTGTGGGGGAGATGTGTAATGTAACAAAACGTTGATGTGCCATAAGTAGAACAAATATAATAGTTAAAACAAATAAATTAAAAAAAAAGTATGTAAATTTGACTTAATATGTTAATATTAATACCCAATTATATATATATATATATATATATATAACAATGACATAGCTAGATGGGTTGGCTCGTGTGGTTGAGTGCTTTGAACTTCAGTAGGAGGCCTCAAAGTCGATCCCCTGGGATGGTTGTTTCTGTTGTGTGTTTTACTTGATGTTTCTACCAAGGGAGACATCATAATCAACATCGATGGGTTTACACTTAGTACTATCCATGAAATGTGTGGAATTACCTAAGGGTTTCTATATTAACTTTGCTTTTTTTCCGTGAAACCCTCGTTGAAAGTTTGACGAACTCATTGGTTTGCATCGAAAGTTCAACGAAAATACCGTTGGAAGCACTGAAAGTTTGAAGGACTTTTGTCGATCTTGCAATAAACTTATGTGGCTCTTACGATGAAATTTTGTTGATCTTTAGACGAAAGTTTTTTTGATCTTTATACAAACATTTGGTTGATCTTTAGAAGAATTTTGTATCGATCTTTAGACGATTTTTTTTCGATCTTTAAACGAACTTTTTTTCAGTCTTACGATGAACGTGTTGTCGATCTTGCGATGCACTTTTGTCGATCTTGAGATGAATGTTTGTTTCTCTTTCGAGAAACATTTGCGACTAAATTTTGTCAATATTTAGATGATATTTATGTCGAACGTACGACAAAACGACAGTTTTTCGCAAGTGCGACGTCTCATACGCAACAAAACATAGGTCGTGGGCTTCGTCGTACTTGAGACATTTTTGCAACGAACCTTCGTCGGTAAATTGTCGAAAAATGGGTTGAATGTACTAGTGAGTGTTGAGAATAGGATGGATAGCACAACCCAAAGAGACCCACTTCCTCACCAAAGTTCACCATCCTCATCAGTGGTCGCAGAGCAAAGTCCACTACACTGGCCTGGATCCTAGAAGATATCATGTCTTACTTTATGAGGTAACAAGTCTAGTATCATGATAAGTGTCACCTTAATATTTGAAGCATTTAAGCATGTTGCAAAGAGTCCTTTCTTGATTATGGAACCGTTGCTTGGAAATTATATCTTTTTGTCGATCTTACAATGAACGTGTTGTCGATCTTGCGACACACTTTTGTTGATCTTGAGACGAACATTTGTCGCTCTTTCGATGAATGTTTGCGACTAACTTTTGTCAATATTTAGATGATATTTCTATCGAACGTATGACATAACAATAGTTCATCGCAAGTGAGACTTCTGTGACATGAAAAAACACAAGTCATGGGATTCATCGTACTTGAGACATTTTTGTGATGAACCTTCATCTGTAAATCGTCGAAAAATGGGTTGAATGTACTAGTGAGCGTCAAGAGTCGGATGGATAACACAACCCATATAACCCCTCTTCCTCACCATCGTTCATCATCATCATCATTGACTGCAAAGAAACGTCCACTACACCGGCCTGGCTCCCAAAAGAAAACAGATATTGCTTCATGAGGTAACAAACCCAATCTCATGGTAAGTGTCGCCTTAATATTTGAATCATTTAAGCATGTTGCAAAGAGTCCTTTCTTGATTATGGAACGTTTGCTTGGAAATTATATCTTTTTCCTAATTTCACCTTGGTGGTTGGCATATTATCTTAGCAAGTTGGTAACCCTCGGGAAAAGGGTTGCAACTGAGGGGGTTTCCTTGAAGGGTCGTCATACCATTCTCACTCATACTTACCACTTTCAACACTTCTTCCCCCACATTTCCTCATCTCTTGGGTTTTCGAGTTCATTGACCCCAAGAAGGATTCACACCTCATTTCATGGGAATAAGGGGATAAAGTCCGAGAGGTGTTGTAGATTACATCACACATAAATTCTCGCCCTAAAGTACTAAGAGCCATGAAATGATTCTCTAAAGGAATAAAGGACTTTCAAATAAAAATAAGTAAACAAAGAATGTCCTGCTTGATGGGGTTGCAATGTTATTTTATTTACAGTGCACATAGCATTCAATGTACTCTAACTTCAAGTGGCATTGCGGTGCTGTTTTATTTCCATTTCACATAGCGCTCAATGTACATACTTAATAAAAAGGAAAATAAAGGGCTTGGAAAAAGGTTTCATTCCAAACAAAAAGAAATTCAAGGATGCAACACACCCTCTACAAAGGCACCCATAAATGAGACAATATGAGCCCTTGATATGTCAAGAGCCCCATGCCCAAGAGTCTTCCAAATCCACCTCATACTTATTGCATGATCTAGATGGGGTCTTCTTGGGAAAAATTCCTTAACTTGAGGATTGGCCTACCCAATAGGGCACCATGACACCCCTCCCATACCTAAATTTGGCAAAGTTTATAAGGTTTTTAACATTTTTTCAATTTGAAAAGTAGGGATTTGATGCACTTGTTTATGTGGTTCTTTTATTAAATGTGTCTTACTTGGCATGATTCATATGACTTGTGGACCCTTGGAGGGCGTACTTGTTTGTCTTTGTAGGACCTTGCCTGGTGCAAGATGATGGATCACACATGACATCACCATTTATACTTGGACATGGCCTTTGGAGGCCTAAGATGTCACCCTTCAACCCTTGATTTCACCTTGGGTCTAGGGTTTGATGGATGATGTCGTTCCAGAGGTGGTTCGATAGGTGGAGACTCGTGCCATGGCATGTTTACACACATGATCATGGCACATGGCCTTTGGAGTACCAACGTTCCACTCCTTGAAGTTGGACGTCACACTCTTGAGCCCTACGTCACCCTTATAGGACATGACATCACCCTTTTGGAGGTTTTACTTTATGTATTTTTCATTTTTTCAAATTGTAAAGGAAATGGAGGGGGTCGACCCTCTTCTAATTTGTTGTTGACAAATTTAAGTGGACAAATTGGTTTAGATGGCGTCATATAAATAGAGGACCATATCATTTTCATTTCTCATCATAGATTCCTCACCGTTTGTGAGAAAAAGTTTGAAATTTTATCCCTTCTTGGCTATCTAGCTCTTCTAATTAATGCGCTATGCTTGGAGGATCATTTTGTGGATGTTTTTGCTGCTTTTGAAGAGGAATTTCTGCAATTAGGGTTTTGTCTCTTGGTTTCTTGGCCTAAGTAAGTTAATTTTATGAAATTTACCTTTATTTTGTTATGTGACATGGTGAATATTTCTTTTTTATGCTAGACGTCTCACTTGGTAAAACCATGAGAGAGGAGCATAAGTGCTTCCTCCTCTCACAAGGTTATTCTTGTTCAAAATTGGTGAAATATCCTTGCTACAATTAGCATCCTTAAGCCCTAAAGTGCTAGAACTTTAGGATTTTAGACCTAGACACTTGATTTCTTGACCTATTTCAAGTATTAGGAAGGTAGAAAAGGTTGCTAGAGCCCAAAAATGCTTGCACTCTAGCAATCCTTCTCTTTAAGGCTTAAACACTAAGGCCCTAATGTGCTAGCACCTTGGAGTTTAATCCCTATCTCTTAGTATTTGCTAGTTTGATCTTCAAGAATTATTGTATTGTTGTTATAAAGACTACATAGCCCTCAAAGGCACTAATTTTACACCTCTCTTGTGGTGAAATTGATAAACAAACACTCTCTTACAAATTTCTCAAGATTTCTACTAATTTTTCTAACACTAACACTCACTAACTTGCTAGTAAATTTGTTGTTGTTGCAAAAGTTTTCTACAACCATCTTAATACACTCTAATTTGTTGCATACACTCTTGGAAAGGTGGCCTAACTTGATCATAATTTCTCCTAAGTAATTGGATAATGTTCTATGTGATACATGCTTAATTTTCTTGGTCAATTGTTGAAATTCTAAGCTCTTTTTATTGTTGTTGTTACTAATTTATATTGTTGTTATAAGATTGGTGTACTGCTGCAAATATTTTAGCATCCATTGCAATTTGTATTGTCTAGTGTCTTCAAGGAGTATTTATTGCATGTTTGAGCTTCAAAATCATTACATATATGCTATAAAGTGTTCTTGTTTCAGGCATGTACTCAAACAACTTCAATCTTCTTCTACTACCTTGACCTAGACTTATCTTTAGGTGATCAAGAAAGGGGGTGGTAGGCTTGGCTACTTTACTGGTTACTTTGATCCCTTGATGTCACTAGGGAAGCCTCCCCTATGGTGGACCTCCTCCATCACTAAAACGAGGGAATTTATTATTAAGGTGACAATGGTAGTACTTTCCATAGTTACGCAGATTTGGGGGACTTGTGTTGGGCTTCACACAAGTACAAATCTTGCGATAACAATTCCCATGGGGACAAATGCAGAAGAAGAAGTAGATTTATTCAATTCCAATGGTTTGATTTGCCGCTTTAATGGATTTTGGCCCCTCTTAGATGATCTTCATTACTAGATTTTAAGCTCTTGGAAACTGATGATAAAAGAAGATGCCTTCATTCACCCCTATGAAAAGGGTTTCTTTATTGTTGAGTTCAACAATGCAGAAGACAAGAATTTGATTCTTAATTTAGGCCTATGGTTTTTGGGAAACTCAGGTCTGTGCATGAAGCCCTAGTCTTCTTCTTTCAATCATATGACTGATATTCTCTCTTCAACTCTTTTTTGGGTGAGACTCTCAAATCTTCCCTTACAGTTTTGGGGTTTACCCTCTCTTCAAGCCATTGGATCAACTCTAGGAAAGTACAACTTTACAAGTTGTGAAAATGAAAGGTGTAGAATTTTAACATATGCCCAAATATAACATGTAAATGGATTTCAGCAAAGGGTTTCCAACATAAATTATTTTGACAGAAAAATTTATTGTTGGTCTCAGAAGTTAGATTATGAGAGAGTTTATTTGCAATGTACAAATTATTTTGAAACATGACACATTATAGTATAATGCTCCAAAGGGCCTAGGAAGAATAGGAAGCATCAATGTAAATCAACTTGGTGGGTTATCTCTAAGATAGATCATTAGCTAATCTTGCAATCTAGTTGAATGCCAACACAAGTAAATCCTCTGCTCGAACTGAATTTGGAACCTCAAGAAATACAATAATAAATTATCACTCACAATCTGGAGAAAGAGGAATTGATCTCTCTAAATATGGGTTAGGGAACACAGAGTTATCCAAGCTCATGATCAATGGTAAGTTGGGCAGACTAGGCTGAAGCAGTTGACGCACTGGAAAAATCAGAACCATTAGATCAAGATAATTTAAGACTAACAAGAACAACAAGGAATCCAACAAATGCAAAATAATTTTGGACAGTAGTAGGAAAGAAGAAGAAATATCCATCGACATCCCAACCAATGGTGACAATAGTATGGGCTCACAATCTAATATAATCATGTATTGTTTTTTTTCTTTTGTTATGCAAGTAATTTGTGTTAGTATACTCATGCAAGAAATTTTGGAGTGTAGCTCCTTTGGGCATCTGGCAGACTAGAATAACAATTTTTGAATTGGTGTTGTTAAGCCTTGACAATAGATCTTGTTTTGTTAAGGAAATCAAGAACCAACTCTATGTAACCCATTACATGCTTTTGATACGACCTTTTGAATTAATACAATTTTTTTTCGGTTAAAAAATATAAAATAATAAATCGTTATGCATACTTTTTTACTTTTGTTATCACCCAATCTAAAACTTGTGCAAAGCCTTCACAAGATGCTTGAAAAGTGTTACATATGGAAGTACTTTCCATTGTCACCTTAGCAATACTTCCCTCATTTTAGTGAAGGATTGAAATCCAACACAAGGGAGGCTTCCCTAGCAACCTCAAGGAATCCTATAGCAAGATTGAATCAAGTCTATGGTCTCCTATCTCGGTTACCCAATTACACCACTGCTTAGATAAAGGTTCAAGATAAACAAGGTGGTCAAGCGAAGCAATTCCAGATTTGTGTGTAAGGTGTTTTAAGACGATAAACGATAACTATTAAGTCAAAAAAGTCAAATAAATGCCCCAAATCACTACAAATCAAAAGAAAATCTATGGTTGTTATAAAACTTGTAATAAAAGATGACTACTTCAACAATATGACAAGTTATGACAACAAAAATATAATAACCCTTAAAACTAGTAAACATGTAATGAGAGAGGGTTGAAATGCAAGCTAAAACTAGGGTTTCCAATAACAAATGCTTGTTGAAATGTAAATGGCATAAAAGAACGTCAAAAGATGCAAGACGTCAAGCCCTAGTTGGATGAAAAATTATGATAATTATCCAACGAGTGATGTCAAGGAGTATTCCAAGGTGAAGAATGCCACAAACCCTAGACGTTAGGCTACAAGTGGTTGAAAGTTGAACAAATATTGAAATAAAACCTAAATATACCATAAGACATCAAAGGAGAAGAAGGATTAGGGTTTAAGGTCACTTAGCAAGAGAAAGGACTAGTGTCGTCTAGCTTCCTTGGGCATATGGAGTCAAAAATGAAACTTCTATGGAGAGAAAAGGCAAGAACAAGACTCAAGAATCAAACTCTAAGGTAGTCCACTACAAAACCTAAGAGGCCATCCTATGTATTCTAAAGGTCTTTAGCAAGAGATCAAAATTCATTTTGGTCAAAACCTTAGAGTGGTCCACTACAAACCCTAGAACTTTAACCTATAAGAATTAGACTAGGGAAGTCCACTACAAACCCTAGAAATACCCTTATGTCTTTCAACAAGCTCAAAATAAATGATAACAAGGGAAGTTAGTCCACTACAAACCTTCCTAGGGTTTCATGACAAAGGTTGATCCAAGAAAATTCAATATAGCATGCAATTATCACCACTTTGATAAAACATTTACTTAATACATCAAGAATAAACCATCAAAGACTTGAAAATAACACTTACTAGTCAAATCAATGAGCATGAGAGAAACCCTAACCATGAAATCATCCACAAGAAACTTGAAAAGCATCCACTAGATCATCTACAAGAAAGTGCACATGAGTAATCCATGATGAATAAGAAAGATAAACAAGTGTAGAAGTGATTCTCCACAAGATGAGTTATGATTTACAAATGAGGAAACCCTCCTCTATATATATATATGAGACAACCCTAGCGAATCATCCCTCTAAAGTCCCTAAAAACATAATAATCCATGATATAAGGTGGATAGGTCTCAAACTGACCCCCAAAATAGCCTCCAAAATAAAGATAAATTGCTAATAGATCAAAATGTTCTCTCAAAAGTCCACATGTGTGAGAATAGAGGACAAAAAGAGGGTGATGACATCTTCTCAAGGGGTACAAGAGCTCCAAAATTTACATCAAACCCGAAAAGGTGCAAAGGATCATAAAAATCCGTGTCTCCTCATCCATAGCATCACATATGATCATCAACCATGTGCCAACTCATTAACCATGTGCTAGGTCGGCTCAATGCAAAGTCATATCACTCTAGGCTTGATGTCATCCTCATATGTGCAACGTCCCAAGATCCTAGGGTGACGTCATGGTAGATAAGGGTTCCAAAGAGGTGCATCATCATCATCATCAAGGGAAATGGGGTTCATAGAAACCCTAACTTCATCAAAAGTGTGCAATGTCCAAGGTATGGGCTTCCTACCCTCTGAGTGACACATCAAGTTGCATACACAACATCCTATCTCAATTGTACAATGCTTATGGTGAATACAACATTGGTGGTGTTGTGAAAGGACACCTAGACTGTAGATGTGATGAGGGGATTTTAGTTTTAAAACAAATTGATCATGGCTCCATTCTTGTAGCAAAACTGTTTGAGAAAAATGAAGAAAAAAATGACTTCTGTGAGGAGCCTATGCTCATTTTCATCCCACTGTCTGATGTTGTTGTTGTGAAAAAGAAGGATTAAATTTTCTCCATTCATATAGACCCAAGTGATGTGATAAATCAATGTTGTCTTACTTCATCTAGGAATCAGGGTAAAGTACAGGAATATGACGAAGAGAAGATGAATTTAGAACTATCACATAACCTTGAGAGAGAGAGAGACTCTACAAAACATGTAATTTGGATGGGTTTATTTTACTTAATTCAAGAAGGGGACCTTTCTTCATGGATTTTGATGATGGCCCTTGTTACAATTTGGATAAAAATGATTGCAAAAAAATTACCGAGCTTATGGATAACGTATATGTTGAGGGGGCATTTCTTGATAGATTTCCTTTAATAGAAATTCAATCTGATTGCATCTCTAGCATCCTAGAAAATTAATATAGTGTGATTGTTGATAGCTTTGGTTGGCATTCAGAGATGGATCCAAAATGAAACCTGGTTGATGGGTTTTAATAACCTTATTGTTGATGATCTTTCCATGATGATGAAAGGGATATGGATGGCTTTGACGAAATAAAAACTGATTTTTTGGGGGGGCTACTAATGTATGTCTTAAGGGTACCCGTGTCCTCGGTTCTGTGAAGAGGGAATCCTAAATGAAAACTCTTAATAGTTTTTGGACACCAACATTGATGCAGATAAGGAGATTTGTGATACACCACACAACAATACTAGGGGAGATACTAAGAAGAGTGTCACTGATGAGCAACATAGTCCAGTTTTGAAAACCTTTGATGATATTATTTCCAAGTATATTGAACTAGGATTAGACAAAGAACCCATAACTCTTGTTGATGATTTTTCTATAGTTGAGGTCCCTGTAGGACATAATTTGTTTGCTTGCAAGGCTGGTTTTTTTGTCTTAAATACACAAATTAATGACAACAAAGGAAATATTTGGAAATGGCTGGGAAAGTTGGAAGACATTTCATGGTCCATCTATAATGAAAACATCCCTATCCAAAGAGGCATGCAACATACAAGTGCAAGTTAGCACCGAGATGAATTTCAACCTAATGATGTACATATACCCAAGTTTGTTTTAATCTCAATAGTGGTGGATAAGTGAACCCACAAACAATTGGAATTTAATATTGCCATATTTTACTTGATGACTAAGCATAGGGGAAAGGGGCGTTGTACATATGAGGTGATGAAGTGGTTGCATTGGATTACCAATTTCACATGGTATATTTCTGAGGTTCTCATGCAATTTTGAAGAAAGCACATGTCCCCATGTAGAAGCCAAATGTTACCACTTGTTTTGCACAGGGGTATCTATGGAAAGTTTTCACTAACCTCAACTGATTGTTGTCACTATCATACCTCGGGGAATAGTTGTGATTGACACTGAATAAATGGAGGTTTTACTGATATGGAACTAAAATATTTCAATCTAGGGAAGAAAGCACATGCAAGGTTATCTATGATGGAGTGAGCCAAGCAAAAATTAGGACTTCTTATAGCTAGTTCCATGAAGACATTGAGGACTTGGAAGCCTTGCTATGCTCTGATGATGAATAAAGTAGCATCGGGCACTCACGAAGTGAAATGAACAGGGACAAGGGAAACATGTGTATAGAAGAATATAATACCAATGTAACTAGTGGCATCCAAGCCAAGAGGAGGAGAATTGACTTTATGGAAAATGGAGAACAGGTGGTCGACTACATACCTGTCTCTATCAAAGAAAGTAATAACATATCCATGACAAATGAAAAACTACCAATCACCTAATATTTCTATATTTGACACTTCAAACTAGGACATGGGTGACCAACCCAAATTTTGTGTTGACATCTATTGTGATAACTATAACCAAAAACTCTTCTGTGGATATAGTCATTAGTACATATTGTAAAAATTTCAACGTTCTATTTGCGACGTTATGGACAAAATTTGCCATGCTGTCGAAAAATAGAGGAAATTAATTTTTTTTTTCCATATTGCCCAATAACGTCGCTATTGCCACGTTGTCGTCTCTCTTTCCATGTTATCATCTCTCTTGCCACATTTTCCACATAGTCGTCTCTCTTGCCACGTTTGTGACATAGTCGTCTCTCTTGCCACGTTTTTGAAGATAGTTGTCACAGTTGCGACGTTGTGGAAACTAGGTTTTCCCCCTCCAATGGTCACCTAGTATTTTGACCAAGTCAACTTTGATTTGGTCAATGTTCATCGAAATTGCGACGTTATAAAATCTATAAATATATTTCATTTTACGGATGTTGCGACAACTTTTCTATAATAATGACACTTCAAAAAGGGTTTGCGGGTCTTCTCGGCTAGAGTACAACTATTAAAAGACATTGTACTAAGGCTCTTCTCGTTTCATTTTAATTTTCTGATTGATCGAATTTTAAAGGAAACAACTATTAAAAGACATTGTACTAGGGCTAGAGTACATGATGGGCAACAATGACCTGTGAATGGGGCCAACGTTGAAATTTTTTCAAAATGTTTCTGTATGACATCATACATCCTCGAGTATTGAAACCCTCCCATACTATCAAGGCATGTATCTAGTCTAACCATGTCAAATTTCGATGCATACAGGAACATATTGAATAAATTTCAACGTTGGCCCCATTCACTGATGACTATGTGGGGTTGGTGCATGACATTTTTGGTGGTTGAATTGGAAGTTCCATGACATTTCAAGAGAGTTCCAACAAAGATTCTGCAGATGGAAACAACGACATTTGACAATGAGACTCCCATTATGAACGTTGTTGCAAACATGGACAATCTCAAAGATTATGTGGTCAGGATTTCATACATCCTTGAGTCTTGAAACCCTCCCATACCGTCAAGGCATGTGTCTAGTCTAACCATGTCAAATTTCGATGGATATAAGCACATATTGAAGAAATTTGAACATTGGCCCCATTCACTAGTGCTCATTATGTGGGGTCACTGCATGACATTTGTGGTGGTTGAATTGGAAGTTCCATGACATTTCAAGAGAGTTCAAACAAAGATTCTACGGATGGAAACAATGACATTTGACAAATATGAGATGCCCCATTATGAACGTTGTTGCAAACATGGTCGATCTCAAATATTATGTGCCCAGGACATCAAATATCCTTGAGTCTTGAAATCCTCCCATATCGTCAAGGCATGTGTCTAGTCTAACCATGTCAAATTTCTATGCATACAAGCACATATTGAAGAAATTTCAATGTTGGCCCCATTCACTGCTCACTATGTGGGGTCGATGCATGACATTTTTGGTGGTTGAATTGGAACATCCATGACATTTCAAGAGAGTTCCAACAAAGATTCTACGGATGGAAACAACAACATTTGACAAATATGAGACGCCCCATTATGAATGTTGTTCCAAAGATGGACGATCTCAAAGATTATGTGGCCAGGACATCAGAAATATTCCTTGAGTCTTGAAGCCCTCCCATAACGTCAAGTTATGTGTCTAGTCTAACCATGTCAAATTTCGGTACATACATGCAGAGTTTGAAGAAATGTCAATGTTGGCCCCATTCACCGCTCACTATGCGGGGTCGGTGGAAGAAATTTCACTATGCTCATTCACCTTCAAGGCAAGCCCCATTCACTATTCTCACTATGAGACATCCATTATATTGAGCATTGATGCAAACATGGATGATCTCAAATATTATGTGGGGAGATCAAACATCCTTAAGTATCGAAACCCTCCCATACCTTCAAGGCAACTATCTAGTTTAACCATGTCAAATTTCGATGCATATGGGCACAGATTGAAAACATTTCAATGTTGGCCCCATTCACTGCTCATTGTGCGGGGTCGGTGGAATAAATTTGTGATGGGTGTATTTTAAGTTCCATGACAAATTTCAAGATAGTTCCGACAATGATTCTATAGAAGGGAATGACGAATGATGACAATGAGAGGTGCAACATGATGAATGTTGATGAAAATGTGGACGATCTCAAAGATTATGTGGGGACATCATACATCCTTGAGTATTGAAACCCTCCCATACCATCAAGCCATGTGTCTAGTCTAACCATGTCGAATTTCTACACATACATGCATAGTTTAAAGAAATTTCAACGTTGTCCCCATTCACTGCTCACTATGCGGGGTCGGTGCAAGATGACATTTGTGGTGGGTGAATGACAACAGTAATAAAAATGATGAGATGATGAAATTGTCCTCTGAAGAATCTGTGAGTGAATATGATGAGATGATGACATCGTTCTCACCAACATATGTCCACTTAGTCGCAATGACACATCTTTGATATCCTCCAACATTAAATAAATACCCACATCAACATGGAGTTTAAACATTTTCAATAAGTGTGAGTCATTCATGCATTCTCCTACCTCATGGAAATTCTCTTGTGATCATTCTCACCATTATTCACATAACCCCCACACTATATTCCCCTTAGTTACTCAATAATCCAAATTTAGAAATGACCAAAACTAACGCAACAACGACGGAATAGAAAACCTTGGAAGAGAGATAGATGGTTGTAGATAAGAAAAGAGGCAAGGAAAATTAGAAAACCTTTAACCCCATGCCCATGAAATAGTTTCTTATTAATTATTTAAGAGCTAAGGCAATACTCCACTAGGTTTCCCATAAAGCAATCAATGGATTGGACTATTTCTGCCTACACGAGGGCACTAAAAAAGGAAGGAGATGCTTGAGGGATTGTTGAGTAGAGAAAGGAAACATTTTCCCTTGTGTTGTGTATGGCATGGAAGATATATTTTCCCTTATACTCAAATATCACTCATAGACCCATTCTATATATCGTCTCATCTCGTCCTCATTTCATTTTGATTTTTTGATCGATCAAATTTTAAAGGAAACAACTATTAAAAGACATTGTACTAGGGCTAGAGTACATGATGGGCAACGATGACCTATGAATGGGGCCAATGTTGATTTTTTTTCAAAATGTTTATGTATGAAATCATACATCCTTGAGCCTTTAAACCCTCCAATACCATCAAGGCATGTGTCTAGTCTAACCATGTCAAATTTTGATGCATACAAACACATATTGAAGAAATTTCAACGTTGGCCCCATTCACTGCTCACTATGCGGGGTTAGTGCATGAAATTTTTGGGGGTTGAAATGGAAGTTCCATCATATTTCAAGAGAGTTCCAACAAATATTCTACAGATGGAAACAATGACATTTGACAATGAGACACCCATTATGAACGTTGTTGTAAACATGGATGATCTCAAAGATTATGTGGTCAGGACATCATACATCCTTGAGTCTTGAAACCCTCCCATACCGTCAAGGCATGTGTCTAGTCTAACCATGTCACATTTCGATGCATACAGGCATATATTGAAGAAATTTCAATGTTATCCCCATTCACTAGTGCTCATTATGTGGGGTCGGTGCATGACATTTGTGGTGATTGAATTGGAAATTCCATGACATTTCAAGAGAGTTCCAACAAAGATTCTACGGATGGAAACAATGACATTTGACAAATATGAGATGCCCCATTATGAACATTGTTGCAAACATGGATGATATCCAAGATTATATGTCTGGGACATCAAAAATCCTTGAGTCTTAAAACTCTCCCATACCGTCAAGGCATGTGTCTAGTCTAACCATGTCAAATTTTGATGCATACAGGCACATATTGAAGAAATTTCAATGTTGGCCCCATTCACTGCTCATTATGGGGGGTCAGTGCATGAAATTTTTGGTGGTTGAATTGGAAGATCCATGACATTTTAAGAGAGTTCCAACAAAGATTCCATGGATGGAAACAGTGACATTTGACAAATATGAGACGCCCCATTATGAACGTTGTTGCAAACAAGGACGATCTCAAATATTATGTGGTCAGGACATCAGACATATTCCTTGAGTCTTGAAACCCTCCCATACCATCAAGGCATGTGTCTAGTCTAACCATGTCGAATTTCGACGCATACATGCACAGTTTGAAGAAATTTCAAGGTTGTCCCCATTCACTGCTCACTATGCGGGGTCGGTGGAAGAAATTTCACTATGATCATTCACCTTCAAGGCAGGCCCCATTCACTATGATCACTATGAAACATCCATTATATTGAGTGTTGATGAAAACATGGATGATCTCAAATATTATGTGGGGACATCAAATATCCTTAAGTATCGAAACCCTCCCATACCTTCAAGGCAACTATCTAGTTTAACCATGTCAAATTTCAATGCATATGGGCACAGATTGAAAACATTTCAATGTTGGCCCCATTCATTTCTCACTGTGTGGGGTCGGTGGAAGAAATTTGTGATGGGTGTATTTGAAGTTCCATGACAAATTTCAAGATAGTTCCGAGAACGATTCTATAGAAGGGAATGACAAATGATGACAATGAGAGGTGCAATATGATGAACGTTGATGCAAATGTGGACAATCTCAAAGATTATGTAGGTAAATCATACATCCTTGATTATTGAAACCCTCCCATATCCTCAAGCCATGTGTCTAGTCTAACCATGTCGAATTTCGACACATACATGCACAGTTTGAAGAAATTTCAACGTTGTCCCCATTCACTTCTCACTATGCGGGGTCGGTGCAAGATGACATTTGTGGTGGGTGAATGACAACAGTATTAAAAATGATGAGATAATGACATCATCCTCTGAAGAATCTATGAGTGAATATGGTGAGTTAATGACATCGTTCTCACCAACATATGTCCACTTAGTCGCAATGACACATCTTTGATATCCTCCAACATTAAAGAAATCCCCACATCAAGAGGGAGTTTAAACATTTTCAATAAGTGTGAGTCATTCATGCATTCTCCTACCTCATGGAAATTCTCTTGTGATCATTCTCACCATTATTCATATAACCCCCACACTATATTCCCCTTAGTTACTCAATAATACAAATTTAGAAATGACCAAAACTAATGCAACAATGATGGAATAACAAACCTTGGAAGGGAGATAGATGGTTGTAGATAAGCATAGAGGCAAGGAGAATTAGAAAACCTTTAACCCCATTCCCATGAAATAATTTCTTATTAATTATTTAAGAGCTAAGGAAATACTCCACTAGGTTTCCCATAAAGCAATCAATGGATTGGACTATTTTTGCCTACATGAGGGCACTAAAAAGGAAGGAGATGCTTGAGGGATTGTTGAGTAGAGAAAGGAAACATTTTCCCTTGTGTTGTGTATGGCATGGAAGAGATATTTTCCCTTATACTCAAAGATCACTCACAGACCCACTCTATATATCGTCTCATCTTGTTCTCGTTTCATTTTAATTTTCTGATCGATCGAATTTTAAAGGAAACAACTATTAAAAGACATTGTACTAGGGATAGAGTACATGATGGACACCGATGACCTGTGAATGGGTCCAACGTTGAAATGTTTTTAAAATGTTTTTGTATGACATCATACATCCTTGAGTCTTGAAACCCTCCCATACTGTTGAGGCATGTGACTAGTCTAACCATGTCAAATTTCGATGCATACAAACACATATTGAAGAAATTTCAATGTTGGCCCCATTCACTGCTCACTATGCGGGGTTGGTGCAAGATGACATTTGTGGTAGTAACCAACACATATGTTCATGGTTTCTCTTGCTTTCAGAATATTCTATTATATTCAAAGGTTACATATGGAGGTTAATACATCCCCCAACTACCATAATATCAACACATCCAACTTTTTATCCCATTGATCGGATTCTGAAACTCAATCAACTAGTTATGATGCTTTCTCGTATGGATCAAGGTTGAATCTGAAGGGTAAACGAGGGTTCACCCAATCTAAAATACTAGGATGAGATAATATCCAAATAAATATGTCGATGTGGAAGAAAATTATTTGACTATTCCTTGCAACAATTTTTCAAAGAAGGCTGGCTCAGAGCACACTCAGAAAAAGTATTGAGTATCAACATCTACAGAGCTTAGTAGCCATAGAAAAAAAGAGGATCTTTCAAAAGTATAGACACTAATATCTTATATCTTGAAATTCATCTTCTTCGTACTATGACAACATGATTAATTTCAATGCTCTCCGACATGCCAAAAATAAATTAAGGAATTCGTTTGGATAACATATACCAAGACATTTTTGTAAATATAATTTAGAGTCAGAAACTACAAAGTGAAAATAGACCAGGTGCATGATAGAAAATCTTTAGAACTTCAATCCTATATGAGTGACATGTTATCTTAATCACATAGTAGATATAACATATACAAACAATTGTAAATAGGAACGACTTTTTCACAAGAATGCATCGAGATGATCCTCAAATAAAATATAGATCCATAAAGACCTTGTTACTTTTCCATAGGAGACTATAGTCATGCAGGATGAAAGACATGTCCAAAATGTAATATGAGACTCCAGATGACAAGTTAAGACATTCTTAAACTAGAGAGGAGCTAAGCATTTCCATTTGTTCTGAAGTATTATGCCAATATGCATTGAATTTTGCATTGGAACTTTGATATGGTACAAAAATCAAGGAGTGGATAAAATAAAAAAAACTAAAAAGAAATTAACCTCACAGTCATAATAGTATACCATTCAACTAAGCACAAAAACTTCATAAACACTCCATGTCAATAATCTCTACATCAGTGATAAATAGAAATGACAAAATAATATTCAACATTTTTTTGTAAGATACAATTGTTACAGACGCCTAGCTCCTAAACCAATTTAAACTATCCAAAACAACAAAACCTTGCTTATAAAATATTCATACTTTTATTTTACCCCCCAAAAACTCATGTTTAAAATGAAAGTGAAATCATAAATACCTACACTCCTCTAACTTGCATCCATGGAATAAGTTATGTGAACACCCCTGAATGTTCCATGCACCCAAAAGGAAAACAAACATTGTAAGCAATATTTCAAAATTTTTAGAAGAAATCAACTCCCTGACTTGTAAGTTGTGACATATGTCTCCACTCCTTCCTTTGGTATTTTTATATTCATTTTAGAAGATCAAATATACATATTAACAAAAAGGACATGACCACAAATTATATACATTGATAAAGTATATCCAATATTTGTAAATTTGGTCTAGTTTGAGTGGTCGAGGGGAAGTTGTTATCTAGTTCACTCATATTCTAATCTCACTTATGATATATCCACTAACTATTTTTTGTTACTCCCCAAATAAGAGAACTGTGTTAAAATACACCTTTGACTTGTTGAAAATCCCAACAATTCATTTGGTTGGTGTGCATGGGTGGCTTGCGAATTCTGGCTCCCAAGTCGTCTCAAATAATTTAAGTGTTGACCATACTTTATTTTTATTCTAAAATCTCTTTGCCTTCATGCCTAGTGTGACTTTGTGTGATCATTTCATCTTCGTTGTTGTTGGCTTTTCCTCCATTTGACCATTACTTGGTGCCACTCATGGAAATGTCTATTGGAAACCCCAAAATTATTTGCGAATCGAAGTTTCATTTCATGCAGACAATGATGTGTGGAATGTGAGTTGCTTACCAACACCTACTAAAGATTGGTTGTGGGTCATATGTATGGTGGAAATATATATTAATGTGAACTAAAATTAAAAGGGAGAAATAAAGTTATAGGATTACAACACTAACAATGAATGAAAAAACATAGCATGGGAATATAAATCTCATCATTGTTTGATCCATGATAGTTGACATCTTTATATGAGGTAAAAGGTGGATTTGAACATGGTGACCTTGTTGGGGGAGTAGTAAAAAACAGTTAATTTAGAAGGGTTTTTCCAGTGCTTTTAACACCAACATAGCTAGTTCAACACCATTAAATTATATTCCCAATTTGGACATGGTGAGCTCTAAAAGCACCACCACCCAATGTGTGAATATGTTACATTCACCATGCCCAAAATAGGAATAGAATTTAATGGTGTTAAACTAGCTATGTTGAAGAAGGGTTTCTTTCAAAATGCCTTCCATGACAACCTTGATCCAAAAATACAACCCATATGCCACCAAGCGAGATAGTGGCAAATTGAAATTCGACCACCATACAAATGACCCACGAACAAAATTTAGGCGAAATCGACATAAAAATTGTTTACCACATCACCCTTCTCTTGAATCGACACTTCCATCTACAAAGAAGTGGGTGGGATTCACAACGTTTTGTCTAATATCCAATTGACAAACCAAATCCAACAACTGACTCCATTGAAAATCCTTGAAATCATACATAGGTGATCCCTCCTAGGGGGCACACTAAATCGCTCAAACTCCATGTACCTAGAATGGAAAGGTTTTTTTTTACAAGTGCCTACCATGATGAGCATGGCCAACATTACCGCTCATGTGTTATCAAGTGGAGAAGGAAAAAAATTGAAAATTGATTACCCTACAAATGATCCATGACCAAATTTTTAGGAGGAACCAATAAATAGCTCGTTTACCACACCACTGATCATATGAAGTGACACTTCCATCCACAAAGAACTAACTGACTCACAACATTGTGCCCATCATTGAACCAACAAACCAAACCAGGAAACCAACTCTGGCCAAAATCTGTGAAACCATCCATAGGTCAAACTTGATGGGGAGACATAATGATCCTCAACACTCCATCTAAAATGAAAAAGGGTTTTTTTAAAAGTGCCTCCCACGATGAGCTTGGCTAGACTCACAACTTAAGTAATTATCGAGAAAGATGGAAACAAAATAAGAGTTGGCCACCCTACAGATGACCCACAACTAATATTCAGGAAGTCCCAACAGGAAACTCACATACAATATCACTGTTTGCATGAAATGAAACTTTGATCCCCAAAGAATTCTGGAGTTTCCAATAGATATTGGCATGAGTCGCACCAAATGACGATTAAATGAAGGAGGAAAAATCAACATCAAGGAAGATGGAACGACCACACAAAGACACACTTAGCATGAAGGCAAAGACTTCTTGAATGAAAAAAAGGGATGGTCAACACTTAACTTATATGAAATGACTTGAAAGTGAGAATCAACAAGCCACCCACCCACACCAATCAAACGAATTTTTGAGGTTTCCAACATGTAAAAGGTGAATTTGAACACAATGCCCTTGTTGAGGAAGTAGTGAAAACTAGTTTATGTAAAAGAAATAATTTGAATTTACTCTATCAAAATACCAAAATTGTTTAGGTTTCCAAAAAAGAATATGGGCACCTTTAGGTTTCAAATTTTTTTATAAGCACCTCTAAGCACACTACTAATAGTGATATTATTACACTTGAGGTACCAAATGGAAATAGGGATTTAAGATTGCTGTGTGGGAATTTATTGAACTACCCATTAGACCGTGGGTAGATCATGAGACGAAAAAACCGTATTTTATTTTTTATTGCCTGGGCAAAGGTTCAAATGGCGTGCATGAAAGAGGTTTTGATTTTGGTATTTATTTATGTTTTTGGATTTTCTGGAGATTTTGCTGGGGATTAATAAAATGAAGTTCAAATCATTTGCCAATTTAAAAATGAGGGATTTGGTTGAGATAAAAAAATTAAGGTTCGGACTGTTTCCCTGTTTAAAAGTCAGGGATTAAGAAATACACATTAAAGGAGGCCCTGCGAATTTTGTGTTCGAGGAATGGTGTAGAATCTGATGACTGTGCTTCTCTTTTGCTGGGATGCTTTAAGCTCAAAACTCTAAATGAAGAAAAACTAATTCATTCTCATATCATTCAAACCGTATATGTTATTGGGTACGGAGCTTGTGACTACGTATGGCAAGTGCGACAGTGTTGTGTATGTTCGTTGTTATTTGAACGAAATGCCAGAGAAGAATGCAGTCATGGAAGATGTTTATGAAAATGCAGAACTATACCTCATTTTAGCCGAAACAGTTCACTTTTTCCGATTTTCTCGTGGCCTGTGTTGATTAGGAAGTTTTGTAATGTCACAGGGAGATTCATGAGGACATAATTTGGAGTGGGTTACAATATAATTCCTGTGTGGGGACTACCCTCATAGATGTAGGAAGATGTGGGTATATTGAGAGCACATGCAAAGTGTTTGACATAATGCGTTACCGAGATGTGGTCATAAGGAATGCTACGAGTAAAGGATTTATGTAAAATGGTAGTGTTGATGGGGCTTCATGATTTTTGGTCGAATGTCATGCTAGTGCTAATGCGATTTTCTCGGTAAGGCTAATGTGCATGCACTTTTAGAATGTGATCTTTTGTCTATTAGCTTCTTATAGTAATTCCATTTTGAGAGAATGCAAAAAAGAAAACATGATAAATATTTACTGTGTTTTTTAATCAAGTACCTGACTTTCATGCATTTTTAGAATGTGGTGATCCTCTTGTCCGTCTTGTTTTCTTTACTCTATGCCTGTGCTTTGTAGACATTTTTTATGTAATACTAACTCCATTATCAGTGTTTGCAAAGAGAAAAAAGACAAATTTGTACCACATTTCTAGTATCTGGTACCAAACTCCCATTGAAACAAGACATTTATTTGTGTACTTTTAATGAGACAGTTTTTTTATTTGTTGCAACAACGTATATTATTGAGTTCCCATGGTCATTTAAATGATTTTTGCAGTGGATTTAAGAGGATATGTGCATTGAAACCAAAATATCTTTTCGATCAAACATTTTTTTGTCTGTTGCAATTTGTGGAAACTTGGAAAGTGGCCCCTCTTATACACTAAGACAAACAAATTTTAGGTTTGATGATTAATTATATTATATGTTAATTCCAGTAAATGAAAACAAATTTGGAATATGTATTTCTTCCAATTATTGATGACAAATCTCTCTCATTCTGTACATATATCAAAATGGCCAAACAGTCTTCAAAATCTCTCTAGTTTCAAGTTTTGCATAAATATCAAAGGATGATGATTTTCCAGAGAACTATATCCAAAGTTTTGGGCAAAATAGGAAAATTGTATGAAAAATGTTTCTAAATCATGGGTTGTCAGTAGGATTTTCTAATAAAATATTGCATAAAAAGTGTCCATTGATTGTTTTTTCCCAACACATACACTACATGTGGATTCTGCACAATTATAAAAGGTCATTGGTATGCCAAGATGTATATCCAGTGCATGGATATCTCATTATGGGATGATCTGGGTGTCTACTTTAATATTTTCATGACCAACTTGATTGTATGATCAACTTGATCAAGAAATGGTTGGGTGTCTCTGTTTAAACTTCCATGTTTGAGATTGTCAGTTGTACTCGGTTGTTTTCCTGTCCATTGTGAAATATTGCAATGGCTAGAAGCTGCCATTTGTGAGATTTAAGTAACATAAAAACAAGCTATGTGGGAAAGATTTTCCAAAAGTGGACTCATAAAATTCTGACAAATTCTCAGTTGTTTAAGACCATAGCTTGTGAAAAATAGGATTGAAACTACAAAGCCTTTTACAAAGAATCATAAACAGTCTCGTTGTCCATTTCAAGGTCAAGTGACAAATTAATGGATTCTACACTGGGAAAGAGAGTCACTATGCTTCCTTTTGAATATGACTTGGTTTCTAAAAGCCACAAGTTATGGGATTGACCCATTATTCCAAGAAATTTCCCATTTGTGATTCCTCTCATACAGCCTGGTCAAGGTGCCCTAACAGGTCCACATGACCAACAACATCCATGGAGATTTCTCCTTTTCTCCTTCAATACATCATACCCCAAAATTTACCAAAAATTGTTTTTCCTAGATTTACTCTTTACATCACCTTGAGCTTCATTGCCCTAAATCCTATCGATACTAACCTAAGGAATCCCCCCTTGAGTTGAAGGAGAGACAAACTAAAGTGCATAAGAGGGTTGGTGAGGTGGCAGTGGAACCATCTTAGTTTCACTTAGATTTCACTTGATATTTTCACACTTTATCTTCTAAAGTATGAGTTTGTGTGGTAACATTTTGGCGCCATTGATGGGGATAAAGTCCATTTCCCGGAAGATGATATTGGAAGAGTTTTCACACCTTGAAGATATTTTCCTGGTGACTTTTTTGGAAGAGCAAGACCTTGTTCTTATATATTTGGAATACTTTGTGCTTTTGCGGTGGGACAAGCATCATTGTGAATGCATTGATAGCTCACGTTGGTGATTCTGTTGCAATAAGGTACGTAAATTTCATTTTGATTCAAGCTCTCATCTTAAAAGTTTTATATGGTGAAAAATGGCTCCTTGGGAATTGCATGAGATGTGTGTTTCTTTGGATATTAAGGACATCCCAATATATCCAAATCACCCTCCTCCAAAATATGAGAATAATTTTCCAAAATTCAATGATGATCCTTTTTTTGTTGTCCCACATGTCTTTTCCCTTGTGAGGTATGTCTCCACATTCAAAGAAAGGAATGGGAATTTTTTGAGAAGGAAATTTTTATTCTCATTGGTTCAAAATAAAAAGGCGTAGATCAAGAACTCTTGTAGTCCAAAAATTATACCTTCTATCAAATTTTTTATTTATGATTTTCTCAAACGTTGGGGTCTAAGACATTGGAAATATGATGATATATACTAGGATATATTAGCA
>ML833029.1:24528-40869 GCA_009831015.1 Picea engelmannii
TTCATTTCACTTCGTGAGTGCCCGATGCTACTTTATTCATCATCAGAGCATAGCAAGGCTTCCAAGTCCTCAATGTCTTCATGGAACTAGCTATAAGAAGTCCTAATTTTTGCTTGGCTCACTCCATCATAGATAACCTTGCATGTGCTTTCTTCCCTAGATTGAAATATTTTAGTTCCATATCAGTAAAACCTCCATTTATTCAGTGTCAATCACAACTATTCCCCGAGGTATGATAGTGACAACAATCAGTTGAGGTTAGTGAAAACTTTCCATAGATACCCCTGTGCAAAACAAGTGGTAACATTTGGCTTCTACATGGGGACATGTGCTTTCTTCAAAATTGCATGAGAACCTCAGAAATATACCATGTGAAATTGGTAATCCAATGCAACCACTTCATCACCTCATATGTACAACGCCCCTTTCCCCTATGCTTAGTCATCAAGTAAAATATGGCAATATTAAATTCCAATTGTTTGTGGGTTCACTTATCCACCACTATTGAGATTAAAACAAACTTGGGTATATGTACATCATTAGGTTGAAATTCATCTCGGTGCTAACTTGCACTTGTATGTTGCATGCCTCTTTGGATAGGGATGTTTTCATTATAGATGGACCATGAAATGTCTTCCAACTTTCCCAGCCATTTCCAAATATTTCCTTTGTTGTCATTAATTTGTGTATTTAAGACAAAAAAACCAGCCTTGCAAGCAAACAAATTATGTCCTACAGGGACCTCAACTATAGAAAAATCATCAACAAGAGTTATGGGTTCTTTGTCTAATCCTAGTTCAATATACTTGGAAATAATATCATCAAAGGTTTTCAAAACTGGACTATGTTGCTCATCAGTGACACTCTTCTTAGTATCTCCCCTAGTATTGTTGTGTGGTGTATCACAAATCTCCTTATCTGCATCAATGTTGGTGTCCAAAAACTATTAAGAGTTTTCATTTAGGATTCCCTCTTCACAGAACCGAGGACACGGGTACCCTTAAGACATACATTAGTAGCCCCCCCAAAAAATCAGTTTTTATTTCGTCAAAGCCATCCATATCCCTTTCATCATCATGGAAAGATCATCAACAATAAGGTTATTAAAACCCATCAACCAGGTTTCATTTTGGATCCATCTCTGAATGCCAACCAAAGCTATCAACAATCACACTATATTAATTTTCTAGGATGCTAGAGATGCAATCAGATTGAATTTCTATTAAAGGAAATCTATCAAGAAATGCCCCCTCAACATATACGTTATCCATAAGCTCGGTAATTTTTTTGCAATCATTTTTATCCAAATTGTAACAAGGGCCATCATCAAAATCCATGAAGAAAGGTCCCCTTCTTGAATTAAGTAAAATAAACCCATCCAAATTACATGTTTTGTAGAGTCTCTCTCTCTCTCAAGGTTATGTGATAGTTCTAAATTCATCTTCTCTTCGTCATATTCCTGTACTTTACCCTGATTCCTAGATGAAGTAAGACAACATTGATTTATCACATCACTTGGGTCTATATGAATGGAGAAAATTTAATCCTTCTTTTTCACAACAACAACATCAGACAGTGGGATGAAAATGAGCATAGGCTCCTCACAGAAGTCATTTTTTTCTTCATTTTTCTCAAACAGTTTTGCTACAAGAATGGAGCCATGATCAATTTGTTTTAAAACTAAAATCCCCTCATCACATCTACAGTCTAGGTGTCCTTTCACAACACCACCAATGTTGTATTCACCATAAGCATTGTACAATTGAGATAGGATGTTGTGTATGCAACTTGATGTGTCACTCAGAGGGTAGGAAGCCCATACCTTGGACATTGCACACTTTTGATGAAGTTAGGGTTTCTATGAACCCCATTTCCCTTGATGATGATGATGATGCACCTCTTTGGAACCCTTATCTACCATGACGTCACCCTAGGATCTTGGGACGTTGCACATATGAGGATGACATCAAGCCTAGAGTGATATGACTTTGCATTGAGCCGACCTAGCACATGGTTAATGAGTTGGCACATGGTTGATGATCATATGTGATGCTATGGATGAGGAGACACGGATTTTTATGATCCTTTGCACCTTTTCGGGTTTGATGTAAATTTTGGAGCTCTTGTACCCCTTGAGAAGATGTCATCACCCTCTTTTTGTCCTCTATTCTCACACATGTGGACTTTTGAGAGAACATTTTGATCTATTAGCAATTTATCTTTATTTTGGAGGCTATTTTGGGGGTCAGTTTGAGACCTATCCACCTTATATCATGGATTATTATGTTTTTAGGGACTTTAGAGGGATGATTCGCTAGGGTTGTCTCATATATATATATAGAGGAGGGTTTCCTCATTTGTAAATCATAACTCATCTTGTGGAGAATCACTTCTACACTTGTTTATCTTTCTTATTCATCATGGATTACTCATGTGCACTTTCTTGTAGATGATCTAGTGGATGCTTTTCAAGTTTCTTGTGGATGATTTCATGGTTAGGGTTTCTCTCATGCTCATTGATTTGACTAGTAAGTGTTATTTTCAAGTCTTTGATGGTTTATTCTTGATGTATTAAGTAAATGTTTTATCAAAGTGGTGATAATTGCATGCTATATTGAATTTTCTTGGATCAACCTTTGTCATGAAACCCTAGGAAGGTTTGTAGTGGACTAACTTCCCTTGTTATCATTTATTTTGAGCTTGTTGAAAGACATAAGGGTATTTCTAGGGTTTGTAGTGGACTTCCCTAGTCTAATTCTTATAGGTTAAAGTTCTAGGGTTTGTAGTGGACCACTCTAAGGTTTTGACCAAAATGAATTTTGATCTCTTGCTAAAGACCTTTAGAATACATAGGATGGCCTCTTAGGTTTTGTAGTGGACTACCTTAGAGTTTGATTCTTGAGTCTTGTTCTTGCCTTTTCTCTCCATAGAAGTTTCATTTTTGACTCCATATGCCCAAGGAAGCTAGACGACACTAGTCCTTTCTCTTGCTAAGTGACCTTAAACCCTAATCCTTCTTCTCCTTTGATGTCTTATGGTATATTTAGGTTTTATTTCAATATTTGTTCAACTTTCAACCACTTGTAGCCTAACGTCTAGGGTTTGTGGCATTCTTCACCTTGGAATACTCCTTGACATCACTCGTTGGATAATTATCATAATTTTTCATCCAACTAGGGCTTGACGTCTTGCATCTTTTGACGTTCTTTTATGCCATTTACATTTCAACAAGCATTTGTTATTGGAAACCCTAGTTTTAGCTTGCATTTCAACCCTCTCTCATTACATGTTTACTAGTTTTAAGGGTTATTATATTTTTGTTGTCATAACTTGTCATATTGTTGAAGTAGTCATCTTTTATTACAAGTTTTATAACAACCATAGATTTTCTTTTGATTTGTAGTGATTTGGGGCATTTATTTGACTTTTTTGACTTAATAGTTATCGTTTATCGTCTTAAAACACCTTACACACAAATCTGGAATTGCTTCGCTTGACCACCTTGTTTATCTTGAACCTTTATCTAAGCAGTGGTGTAATTGGGTAACCGAGATAGGAGACCATAGACTTGATTCAATCTTGCTATAGGATTCCTTGAGGTTGCTAGGGAAGCCTCCCTTGTGTTGGATTTCAATCCTTCACTAAAATGAGGGAAGTATTGCTAAGGTGACAATGGAAAGTACTTCCATATGTAACACTTTTCAAGCATCTTGTGAAGGCTTTGCACAAGTTTTAGATTGGGTGATAACAAAAGTAAAAAAGTATGCATAACGATTTATTATTTTATATTTTTTAACCGAAAAAAAATTGTATTAATTCAAAAGGTCGTATCAAAAGCATGTAATGGGTTACATAGAGTTGGTTCTTGATTTCCTTAACAAAACAAGATCTATTGTCAAGGCTTAACAACACCAATTCAAAAATTGTTATTCTAGTCTGCCAGATGCCCAAAGGAGCTACACTCCAAAATTTCTTGCATGAGTATACTAACACAAATTACTTGCATAACAAAAGAAAAAAAACAATACATGATTATATTAGATTGTGAGCCCATACTATTGTCACCATTGGTTGGGATGTCGATGGATATTTCTTCTTCTTTCCTACTACTGTCCAAAATTATTTTGCATTTGTTGGATTCCTTGTTGTTCTTGTTAGTCTTAAATTATCTTGATCTAATGGTTCTGATTTTTCCAGTGCGTCAACTGCTTCAGCCTAGTCTGCCCAACTTACCATTGATCATGAGCTTGGATAACTCTGTGTTCCCTAACCCATATTTAGAGAGATCAATTCCTCTTTCTCCAGATTGTGAGTGATAATTTATTATTGTATTTCTTGAGGTTCCAAATTCAGTTCGAGCAGAGGATTTACTTGTGTTGGCATTCAACTAGATTGCAAGATTAGCTAATGATCTATCTTAGAGATAACCCACCAAGTTGATTTACATTGATGCTTCCTATTCTTCCTAGGCCCTTTGGAGCATTATACTATAATGTGTCATGTTTCAAAATAATTTGTACATTGCAAATAAACTCTCTCATAATCTAACTTCTGAGACCAACAATAAATTTTTCTGTCAAAATAATTTATGTTGGAAACCCTTTGCTGAAATCCATTTACATGTTATATTTGGGCATATGTTAAAATTCTACACCTTTCATTTTCACAACTTGTAAAGTTGTACTTTCCTAGAGTTGATCCAATGGCTTGAAGAGAGGGTAAACCCCAAAACTGTAAGGGAAGATTTGAGAGTCTCACCCAAAAAAGAGTTGAAGAGAGAATATCAGTCATATGATTGAAAGAAGAAGACTAGGGCTTCATGCACAGACCTGAGTTTCCCAAAAACCATAGGCCTAAATTAAGAATCAAATTCTTGTCTTCTGCATTGTTGAACTCAACAATAAAGAAACCCTTTTCATAGGGGTGAATGAAGGCATCTTCTTTTATCATCAGTTTCCAAGAGCTTAAAATCTAGTAATGAAGATCATCTAAGAGGGGCCAAAATCCATTAAAGCGGCAAATCAAACCATTGGAATTGAATAAATCTACTTCTTCTTCTGCATTTGTCCCCATGGGAATTGTTATCGCAAGATTTGTACTTGTGTGAAGCCCAACACAAGTCCCCCAAATCTGCGTAACTATGGAAAGTACTACCATTGTCACCTTAATAATAAATTCCCTCGTTTTAGTGATGGAGGAGGTCCACCATAGGGGAGGCTTCCCTAGTGACATCAAGGGATCAAAGTAACCAGTAAAGTAGCCAAGCCTACCACCCCCTTTCTTGATCACCTAAAGATAAGTCTAGGTCAAGGTAGTAGAAGAAGATTGAAGTTGTTTGAGTACATGCCTGAAACAAGAACACTTTATAGCATATATGTAATGATTTTGAAGCTCAAACATGCAATAAATACTCCTTGAAGACACTAGACAATACAAATTGCAATGGATGCTAAAATATTTGCAGCAGTACACCAATCTTATAACAACAATATAAATTAGTAACAACAACAATAAAAAGAGCTTAGAATTTCAACAATTGACCAAGAAAATTAAGCATGTATCACATAGAACATTATCCAATTACTTAGGAGAAATTATGATCAAGTTAGGCCACCTTTCCAAGAGTGTATGCAACAAATTAGAGTGTATTAAGATGGTTGTAGAAAACTTTTGCAACAACAACAAATTTACTAGCAAGTTAGTGAGTGTTAGTGTTAGAAAAATTAGTAGAAATCTTGAGAAATTTGTAAGAGAGTGTTTGTTTATCAATTTCACCACAAGAGAGGTGTAAAATTAGTGCCTTTGAGGGCTATGTAGTCTTTATAACAACAATACAATAATTCTTGAAGATCAAACTAGCAAATACTAAGAGATAGGGATTAAACTCCAAGGTGCTAGCACATTAGGGCCTTAGTGTTTAAGCCTTAAAGAGAAGGATTGCTAGAGTGCAAGCATTTTTGGGCTCTAGCAACCTTTTCTACCTTCCTAATACTTGAAATAGGTCAAGAAATCAAGTGTCTAGGTCTAAAATCCTAAAGTTCTAGCACTTTAGGGCTTAAGGATGCTAATTGTAGCAAGGATATTTCACCAATTTTGAACAAGAATAACCTTGTGAGAGGAGGAAGCACTTATGCTCCTCTCTCATGGTTTTACCAAGTGAGACGTCTAGCATAAAAAAGAAATATTCACCATGTCACATAACAAAATAAAGGTAAATTTCATAAAATTAACTTACTTAGGCCAAGAAACCAAGAGACAAAACCCTAATTGCAGAAATTCCTCTTCAAAAGCAGCAAAAACATCCACAAAATGATCCTCCAAGCATAGCGCATTAATTAGAAGAGCTAGATAGCCAAGAAGGGATAAAATTTCAAACTTTTTCTCACAAACGGTGAGGAATCTATGATGAGAAATGAAAATGATATGGTCCTCTATTTATATGACGCCATCTAAACCAATTTGTCCACTTAAATTTGTCAACAACAAATTAGAAGAGGGTCGACCCCCTCCATTTCCTTTACAATTTGAAAAAATGAAAAATACATAAAGTAAAACCTCCAAAAGGGTGATGTCATGTCCTATAAGGGTGACGTAGGGCTCAAGAGTGTGACGTCCAACTTCAAGGAGTGGAACGTTGGTACTCCAAAGGCCATGTGCCATGATCATGTGTGTAAACATGCCATGGCACGAGTCTCCACCTATCGAACCACCTCTGGAACGACATCATCCATCAAACCCTAGACCCAAGGTGAAATCAAGGGTTGAAGGGTGACATCTTAGGCCTCCAAAGGCCATGTCCAAGTATAAATGGTGATGTCATGTGTGATCCATCATCTTGCACCAGGCAAGGTCCTACAAAGACAAACAAGTACGCCCTCCAAGGGTCCACAAGTCATATGAATCATGCCAAGTAAGACACATTTAATAAAAGAACCACATAAACAAGTGCATCAAATCCCTACTTTTCAAATTGAAAAAATGTTAAAAACCTTATAAACTTTGCCAAATTTAGGTATGGGAGGGGTGTCATGGTGCCCTATTGGGTAGGCCAATCCTCAAGTTAAGGAATTTTTCCCAAGAAGACCCCATCTAGATCATGCAATAAGTATGAGGTGGATTTGGAAGACTCTTGGGCATGGGGCTCTTGACATATCAAGGGCTCATATTGTCTCATTTATGGGTGCCTTTGTAGAGGGTGTGTTGCATCCTTGAATTTCTTTTTGTTTGGAATGAAACCTTTTTCCAAGCCCTTTATTTTCCTTTTTATTAAGTATGTACATTGAGCGCTATGTGAAATGGAAATAAAACAGCACCGCAATGCCACTTGAAGTTAGAGTACATTGAATGCTATGTGCACTGTAAATAAAATAACATTGCAACCCCATCAAGCAGGACATTCTTTGTTTACTTATTTTTATTTGAAAGTCCTTTATTCCTTTAGAGAATCATTTCATGGCTCTTAGTACTTTAGGGCGAGAATTTATGTGTGATGTAATCTACAACACCTCTCGGACTTTATCCCCTTATTCCCATGAAATGAGGTGTGAATCCTTCTTGGGGTCAATGAACTCGAAAACCCAAGAGATGAGGAAATGTGGGGGAAGAAGTGTTGAAAGTGGTAAGTATGAGTGAGAATGGTATGACGACCCTTCAAGGAAACCCCCTCAGTTGCAACCCTTTTCCCGAGGGTTACCAACTTGCTAAGATAATATGCCAACCACCAAGGTGAAATTAGGAAAAAGATATAATTTCCAAGCAAACGTTCCATAATCAAGAAAGGACTCTTTGCAACATGCTTAAATGATTCAAATATTAAGGCGACACTTACCATGAGATTGGGTTTGTTACCTCATGAAGCAATATCTGTTTTCTTTTGGGAGCCAGGCCGGTGTAGTGGACGTTTCTTTGCAGTCAATGATGATGATGATGAACGATGGTGAGGAAGAGGGGTTATATGGGTTGTGTTATCCATCCGACTCTTGACGCTCACTAGTACATTCAACCCATTTTTCGACGATTTACAGATGAAGGTTCATCACAAAAATGTCTCAAGTACGATGAATCCCATGACTTGTGTTTTTTCATGTCACAGAAGTCTCACTTGCGATGAACTATTGTTATGTCATACGTTCGATAGAAATATCATCTAAATATTGACAAAAGTTAGTCGCAAACATTCATCGAAAGAGCGACAAATGTTCGTCTCAAGATCAACAAAAGTGTGTCGCAAGATCGACAACACGTTCATTGTAAGATCGACAAAAAGATATAATTTCCAAGCAACGGTTCCATAATCAAGAAAGGACTCTTTGCAACATGCTTAAATGCTTCAAATATTAAGGTGACACTTATCATGATACTAGACTTGTTACCTCATAAAGTAAGACATGATATCTTCTAGGATCCAGGCCAGTGTAGTGGACTTTGCTCTGCGACCACTGATGAGGATGGTGAACTTTGGTGAGGAAGTGGGTCTCTTTGGGTTGTGCTATCCATCCTATTCTCAACACTCACTAGTACATTCAACCCATTTTTCGACAATTTACCGACGAAGGTTCGTTGCAAAAATGTCTCAAGTACGACGAAGCCCACGACCTATGTTTTGTTGCGTATGAGACGTCGCACTTGCGAAAAACTGTCGTTTTGTCGTACGTTCGACATAAATATCATCTAAATATTGACAAAATTTAGTCGCAAATGTTTCTCGAAAGAGAAACAAACATTCATCTCAAGATCGACAAAAGTGCATCGCAAGATCGACAACACGTTCATCGTAAGACTGAAAAAAAGTTCGTTTAAAGATCGAAAAAAAATCGTCTAAAGATCGATACAAAATTCTTCTAAAGATCAACCAAATGTTTGTATAAAGATCAAAAAAACTTTCGTCTAAAGATCAACAAAATTTCATCGTAAGAGCCACATAAGTTTATTGCAAGATCGACAAAAGTCCTTCAAACTTTCAGTGCTTCCAACGGTATTTTCGTTGAACTTTCGATGCAAACCAATGAGTTCGTCAAACTTTCAACGAGGGTTTCACGGAAAAAAAGCAAAGTTAATATAGAAACCCTTAGGTAATTCCACACATTTCATGGATAGTACTAAGTGTAAACCCATCGATGTTGATTATGATGTCTCCCTTGGTAGAAACATCAAGTAAAACACACAACAGAAACAACCATCCCAGGGGATCGACTTTGAGGCCTCCTACTGAAGTTCAAAGCACTCAACCACACGAGCCAACCCATCTAGCTATGTCATTGTTATATATATATATATATATATATATAATTGGGTATTAATATTAACATATTAAGTCAAATTTACATACTTTTTTTTTAATTTATTTGTTTTAACTATTATATTTGTTCTACTTATGGCACATCAACGTTTTGTTACATTACACATCTCCCCCACACTAGACTGCATAAAGCACCTTTTGGTGCATCCACCCAAATTGTTTCTCCAAATGCATATGAAATTGACCTCCACTAGCATATCATTGTCATTCTTACCATACAAAGTTTCATGCCAAACTTCTTCTGGAAAGTCCTTGCCATCCTTTTGCAACAAGTTGTCGCTCTTCTTGAACACAACATGTATCCCAATACAATCATTTGGCTAATTGAAAACATTTTAAACCAAGGATGTTCTTCGAAAAAGTCAATAATATTTCATACATTGAACCATTTTCTTCAAGGGAGACAGCACTTATGTTTTATGCAGAAGTAAAGCACTGGATTAAAAAACAATTAGATGAATGCACTTCATAGAAAACAAAGATGTTTATCTCAAATTATGCACTATAGAATTGTGGATATTTAATAAATTATGGAGTCAATGTCGAAGAAGTTCAGAACTGCAAATTCACTATTTCAAAATAAAAGCTCGCTCAAACCAAAACCAGAGAAACGATAAACTAAAACTTGCCCAAAAAGGTTGCATGAACAATGAAAATACAATTTTCTTCATGAGATATAGCGGAATCTAAATGTATGGCATTATAAAGACATTCATTTAAAGAATAGATTAATGGAAAATATAAGTCAAGCGAACAATGGAAATACAGTTCTTAGTAAGATACAAAAAAATCTTAATCAATGATGTTATAGAGATAGTCATAAAAAGGTAGTAGTAAAGATGGAAAATGTTACATTCCCCCAAACAATAAAGCATTCAAACAACTTAATTGATATTGTACACTAGGCAAAACAACTCCACACCCATTCTATCATCAATTTCCATTAAATAGCTCCGAGACACAATTTGTGTTTGAGAAAAGCTAAGAGGATTTTGTCTCATTCATAGTCAAGTAATAGTTACTCGAGACTCTTTTTTCAAAGACTTTTTACCTGTGGACATGTTTCCTTAACCAAAACACCAAACCAGGACCTTCAACAAGGTACTCACGTCACTTCTATATTATACATTTGACACCAACCTATTACTAAATATTTGACATTCAACATAAGAATAGCATTGCCTTGGGGGAAAGGAAATAAACAACCATGAAATTCATGAACAAGTAAATTAAAATTGCCTGACTACAACATGTTGTCAATGAAAACATGTGCTTTTAAAACGATATAGTGACACTAAATTTCTAGTATTCATGTAAGGCCCACATAAGACAACTTCTTACAAATTCCATCATTTCAAGAGCTTTTAGATGCAGCTTCTATGCAATTTGCATAATAAAATCATAAAAACTTCTCACGAGCTATTCCATCATTTAAACTACTAGTCACCAAATATTTTGGGACATAGTAGGGACTATAAAAAATAAAAGAAATGAATAAAATTACCACCCAGAAGGCATCTAACACCTGGAATCATTAAGAATCAAAAGTACAGCTGGATTGTACAACCATTCAAGTTTAAAGTATGTGTGCACACATTTCATAATCTATCTTCAATAAGCTTTATAAAGACCTAACAGTGATTTCCCCCTTTCTTCCATTATTTTCTTTGTCGCTTCTCTAGTTGTAATACCAATGACCTCTTCACTTGATACATGGTCGGTCTTCTCTTTCCTCTTCCTCTTGGAAACCAGTAATGAATATGGGGCTCCCTTAGAATAGCTCCTTGGTACCTTAGAATCTGGAAGTACTGGACCTGGAGGTGGAGCATTTTCTCTCTTTGTTGAAACACTATTTTGAGTTGAATTAATATTAACTTTGGAGATAACAGTCTGAGGAGTTGAGATATTATAAGATATTGTTTGTTTGTTACCAACTCCATTTTGATTGGATAGATGTAAACTTTTGGAACCAATATCTATTGTTGAAACTTGAGATGATTTGAAGGCCACTTCCTGTGTCACCCATTTTCCAGTGTTGAATAAAATGTAATGTCAGAGTTCTTATGAACATTGTGTAATCCATGTATTCAGTATTGTGATAGTCCTCAACCACAACATGTTTCTCTTAAACAATCATACATATGATATCACTATAGTAAAGGCCAGAGTTTGGTTCATAATAATATTTTGTAGCCGCATTGAAATAATAACCCGAAGATTCATCATATTCCCATTCTCCCAATCAAAAAAGAGACAAATCTAATAGAGTTAAATAATTATATGGTGCTAAAGAAAATGTTTGACACTAGAATGATCATTACTTAGCCACATTTATTGATATAGGTGGATATTGGTGGCCACCCACGTGTTCCAAATTCCAACTAGCTCATCTTGACAATTTTCGGTTCAACACGTTTCTCTGTAATGGGGACATTTCTTTGTAATTGTGGGTTTTGCACTTACGGGGCTATCTTGAAGCCCTACACAACATACAGGTGGATATTGGTGGCTGCCCACCTATTCCAATTGGCTTATTTTGGAAGTTTTCATGTCAATACATGTTTTTTTACTTCCAGGGTCGTTTTGGGGCTCTAAACAATGTTTTCTTGGCTTGCCACAATCAAACTGTAGACAGGGTTAGAGTTTGACAACATAATGCATATTTATCAAAAAGACCTTTCCAAAGGGATATCACGCACCTAAAACAGAGATCATATGCAAAAGTTACGACCTCGGGAAATTAATGTACTAACTTACCCCAACGATGCCCACATGACTTTTGGTGCTTCATCTCCTAGGGTTAGGTTTTTGGATGTCTATGGTTTTGGGGGAGCACCTTTTACATTCAAATATGTGTCTGAAGGGGACCCTATTGCCTTTCATTGTTGATAGCGGTAGCCAGAAGAACCTCATCTCAGTTGAGGTCATCAAACAGTTGGGGTTGTCAACAACACCACACCCGCAGCCATACAACATCAGTTGGCTTCACCAGGGATGAGATCTTCATGTCATCCAAAAGTGTCTCCTGTCCTATGGAATCCAACCCTTCAAGGATGAGGTAGTGTGTGATGTTTCCCCTCTTGATGTATGTGATGTTGTTTTGGGACAACCATATATGTGGAAACATCACGTTGCTTATGAGTCTCGACCACATAGTGTCATTTGTTAATGTTTATGCCATTATTATAGTTCTTTTCATTTCAATAGATAAGAGCATCATAAGAACCAGATCACTGAGAAATACACATTCACAAGAGACACAACATTTATCCTAGGAAACCCTCTAGGGAAAGAAAACCTAGCAAAAACTTCCTTATCATAAATTGCTAATACAATGTTCAAGAGATAACTCAAACCAATACAGATAGTCCTCCCCAAAAGATGTGCCACTCTTCTTATCCTCTCTCCAACTGGTAATTGCAGCTTGCCTCATAAGAGAATGAGCAAGTGAGTTGTGTGGTAAAGTGAGGTGCTAGCCTCCCTATATGTACAAGACTGGCACGTGTGAAAGGGTTTCACTGGCAGGTCCGACCTCTCACTCTGGGTGGGTAAACCCACCTTTAATTTAATTCTGGGTCTCAATAATAACTGTTGGGGCCGACTTCTTATTCTGCCTATTACAATTGTCCGATGACCAATCCACAAAAGGGGATTTGGTCCTAATAAAATTACCGACATGATTAATCAACAATGGGGATTAATCCAATGAATAAAATAACAATAATAATAAGAATACTCTTCACAGTTACATTATTTCAACACTCCCCTTTAACACGAAGGGTCTTCTTCAGTAGCATCAGGCGAGAGAGGTATGCATCATCAGTGGCATCAGGAGGACAGTATCGTCAATATCATCTTGAAACATTGGCTAGCATATTTACGAGTCATCGAAAGTTTTCTTCATCGGCACCATCATCATTCTCGAAAGAATGCCATCATCATCTACATCAAAATGTATCAGTAAAAATGATACCTCATCACAACACTAGGCTAGCACATCACAGTACTACACTGGCTCAATGTCACAGTGGCTAAGCTGGTAGCTCAGTGTCAGTCACATCATGCTTTATGTCTAACAATGAGGTTAGAAGCAAGGAATCATCTTGCTTTACGTCTAACAACTAGGTCAGAAGCAAGGAATACACCATCATCTCGCTTTACGTCTAACAACTAGGTCAAAAGCGAGGAATCATCTTGTTTTACGTCTAACAATGAGGTAAAAGAAAGGAACACATCAACATCTCGCTTTACATCTAACAATGAGTTCAGAAGCGAGGAATCATCATCATCTTGCTTTACGTCTAACAACGAGGTCAGAAGCAAGGAATCATCTTGCTTTACATCTAACAACTAGGTCAGAAGAAAGGAACACACAACGTCATGCTTTACATCCAACAACGAGGTTAGAAGTAATGACTCATCTTGCTTTATGTCTAACAGTGAGGTCAAAAGCAATGACTCATCTTGCTTTACGTCTAACAGCAAGGTCAGAAGCAAGGAATATATATACTCCCCCTTTCAGGGAGGGTCCTTTTGGACTATACCAAGCTTATCTCGAAAGTGTTCAAACTTTACACAAGATAGAGGTTTGGTCATCATGTCAGCAACTTGTTCATCCATGCTAATGTACTGGAGCTTCAAGGCTCCTCTCTATATCATGTCGCGGATGAAATGATAGCGGATTTCTATGTGCTTCAACCTATCGTGGAATACAGGATTCTCTGTCATCTTTATGCAGCTCTGGTTGTCACATAGAATCACGGTTTCTCTCATCTCCAAGTCAAATAGGCCAGTCAACAACTTTCAAAGCCATATAGCTTTGAAGCTAGCAGAACATGCGGCAATGTACTCTGCTTCCGTTGTGCTGAGAGCAATATTGGATTGCTTCCTACTCTGCCATGAGATCATGGATGATCCCAAACTGAAACAGCATCCGGAAGTTCTTTTTCTGTCTGCAACGCTTCCTACCCAATCTGCATCAGTATATCCACTCAATGTAAAGTCATGATCTCCATCATAGCTGAGTCCATAATCCATTGTACCTTTAAGGTACCTCATCACATGTTTTGCAGCCACTAGGTGAACACGTCTGGGCTATACCAGAAACTGAGTCAAGGTGTTCACTGCAAAATAGATGTATGGTCTGGTATTTGTCAGGTACATCAACGATCCAATAATCTGTCTATACAGTATGGCATCTATCAAGTCTGACGAAGTATCGACCAGCAGCTTCAGCTTCGCTTCCATGGGTGTATTCATGGACTTGCATTCTAGCATGTCGAATCTCTTTAAGATTTCGACCGTGTACTTCCCTTGATTAAGGAAGATCCTTTCTGGACTCTTCCATACCTCAAGACCTAAGAAGTAATGCATTAGGCNCCAGTTAAGAATAAGTCATCCACATACAATAGTAAGATTACTGGTTCATTATCCATAATTTTGAAGTAGAGATTTGAGTATGCTTTACCCTTGGTAAAGCCTAAGCTCGTCAAGAAACTGTCTATACGGCCATACCAAGCTAGGGAGCTTGTTTCAATCCATATAAGGATTTCTTCAATCGACGTACATGAGACTTCCTGTCTTCAACCTCAAATCCTTGGTGTTGCTCTATATACACTGACTCTTCGATAACACCATTCAGGAAAGTTGTCTTCACATCCATCTGGTGCAGCTTCCATTTCATCTTGGCAGCAATTGCTATAATGGTTCTGATTGAATTGTATCTAGCCACAGGAGCGAATGCCTCTTCATAGTCAATGCCTTCCTTCTGGGAAAAGCCACGAGCGACAAATCTTGCTTTATATTTCTCAATACTTCCATCAGCAGCATGTTTTATTTTGAAGAGCCATTTTGATGATACCACATCCTTACTTTTTGGTCTGGGAACTATTTTCCATACATCATTCTTTATTATGGATTGGTATTCCTCTGTCATGGCATCTGTCCATTCCTTCTTTTGAATGGCCTATTCAACGCATGTAGGTTCTTCATCAAGTATATTGCACATCAAAGATGTGTAACTGGAGAATGGCTTTGGTCTTTTCACCTGTCTTGTGGTTCCTTCTAGAACACCATACTTATCTCCATCTTGAATAAGTTCTCTTGCCCAAGCAGGCTTTCTTTTATGGGAGAAGTTCATTTCAGGAGGTTCTTGAACTTCTGTTATATCATGATCATCAGGAGTCTCCTCATCAGGGGAAGTTACGACTTCCCTTACAGGTTCTGCAGCTCTGGAAACTTCCCTCACGGATTCTGTAGTCCTGGGATTTACAGGTTCCTCTTCATACATTTCTTCAAGCTGGCATCTTCTTGATTTCTTAAGTCTTGCTTCTTCATCAAAGGTCATGTCCCTACTGATATCAATATGGCGGTGACCAGGTATGTATATTCTGAAGGCCTTGGATACCTCACAGTATCCTACAAATATTCCCTTCTTTCTGGAGGGTTCCAGCTTGTTTCTTTTCTCTTTCGGTATATGAATAAACACTGGACAGCCAAATATTTTGAGATGGCTTACCTTTGGCTTCTTTCCGGTGAACATTTCTTCTGGGGTCTTGAACCCAAGTGCACCATGGGATAATCTGTTCTGCACATAAACAACTTCCATTGTTTCTTCTTCCCATAAGCACATAGGAAGATCTTGATTGTGAATCATGGTCTTTACAACTTCCATAATTTTTATGTTCTTCCTTTCAGCTACACCGCTTTTTTGAGGATTATAGGGATTAGTGAGTTCCCTCTTGATCCCAACATCTTTGCAAAAGTTTACGAACTCCTTTGAGGTATACTCTCCTCCATTATCTGACCTGAGTGTCTTAATCTTTCTTTTAGAAAGATTCTCTATCAAGGCTTTGAATTCCTTGAATTTACTGAATACTTCATCTTTATATTTAAAGAAATATATCTAGGTCTTACGAGAATAGTCATCAATAAATGATACATAGTATACATACCCGCTAATGGAGGATGATGGCATTGGGCCACACACGTCTGAATGAATGAGTTCCAATACTCCTTCTGCTTTGTTGTCCCTCTTTGGAAAA
>ML833030.1:0-16201 GCA_009831015.1 Picea engelmannii
TGATGTTCTCTTGGGCCAACCATATATGTGGAGACGCCATGTTGTTTATGAGTCTCGACCCCATAGTGTCATTGTTACTTTGTGGGGTCATCTCTACAGAATACCATACGTAGTTCCAACTATTTTTCCACCTAAAAAGTGTCGCAAGATAGTATCTCATACTGCAAAATTCAGCTTCTTCACAATCTATTCAAAAGGGGAACAAAAGTACACTGCAACCACTACAGCCTCGCCCCCTGCACCTTCTATCCAACAGAAGAAGGTCAACAAGATTGCAACAAAGCATAAAGATTTCATCTGCACACTGTGCTCTCATGTAGCTTGACTTGTTGAACAGCCTCAGCTTCAACAGGTTCATGACAGACTTCCACAAACTAAGCAGTGCGACGTCTCCAGCAATATAAGCAGCTCACCAAGATGTAGATCCAGCAAACGTTTTCCCCTCTCCCCTAGGAACTCAACGCAATGGAGACCATTACTTCCTAAGGAGGTAGGATTGATCCGGGTGGATAACAGTGGCCACCCACCTTTTTCGACTGGCTCAAAATAGTTTTCTGACAATTTTGGCAATTTACTATTTTTAGTAGGTTTTAACTTCCGAGGCCATTTTGAGGGCCTAAATGAAGGTTTTTCGAGATCAATGTTCTAAATTATAGCCAAAGGAATGATTGAGCCCCAAATATGAATCTCCTCGACGATACCTTTCCAACGAGCTATCATATGCCTAAAACAAAGATCGTATGCAAAAGTTACGACCCCGGGAAGTTGATGTACTAACTTACCCAAACCGGGCCCACATGACTTTTGGCACCCCATCTCCTAGGGTTAGGTTTTTGGATGTATAGGGTTTTTGGCATTCCTATTTATTGTAAAAAGGCCTTCATACCCTCATTGTAATCATCTTCTTGGAAATGCGAGTAGCCGCCACATCTCTTCTCAAAGATAAGCTACCACCATTCTAGCGAGTCTTTCACTCTGTATTTTTACAGTCTCTGTACATTTATTTCATTAATAGAAATCGTGTATTATTGTATCTTTGTGTTTATGGTTGCATATCTGATATATTTATGTTATATTATTGGATATGCACGATATATCTATTCATTTATTTATTATATCTCCGCTCTCATTTCATGCCGAAAATAATCCGAATTAGCCCGCCTTAGAGAGACAATTGTTATTTTGCAAATGGCACCTCCCGAACTCTGGTCCCGGGCTCACTCGACTCCATGATGGTAAATATATTGTAATGTATTTTGGCCATCAGTTTCTCTTTTGACCTCATACATTAGGGGGCATCTGTTATAGCCCTAAAATTCCCTACCTATGCATACATGGCATTGGCCTTCCTACGTGCATAATTTGCCAAATCATTGTTGAGGAAATCTCTTTAAAAAATCATTTTTTGGAGCATGTACGCTCTCTACTGCACTACTCCCCACGTATATACACTTTCTGCATGCTAAATATCCCACGTACATATGCTAGTTGCACACTAAACAACATGTGTATGCCTCCAAAAGTTGCAAAAATTAAAAAGTTACAAGGAATTCGGTGGAATTAGCAGGCTATTGGATGTTTCCTAACCATTTCACCTGATATAGCCCATCCCCAAACCAAATAACTATCATTTTTTCATATAAAAAGAGGTCTTGGGGTCTCATTCCACAATCAAGCATTAGAACGATGAAACTTTGCCCAAATTCCCTTTCCCTCCTTGCCCAAGTATTTGCAACCTTTTTGAGTTGTTGCCTCAACATTCCCTCTCTATCCCTTTTCTCCCATATAATCCCTTCCCTTCCATTAGAGTGATCAATAGAATGTGAGAGAAGACATTTGGAAGGTGAACTTGGAGCAAAGTTAAGAGGAGCCTGAACCAGGTTCGCATAGCGTCGACCTACAAAGGTTGTAATTTCCAATCTTTGAATATTGAATAAAAGAATTTGTTTCCCTATCCCAAGTGATATCTTTATGTCTTTTATTTGGTTTATGCATAATGATTTATAACTAACCCTAATTGATGAATAAAGATAGAATATTGGTAGCTTTGTTTTCCTAAGAGTTGATGCAGGTCATCTTTGGGAGGAGACCAACATCCAAGGAAGCAATGAAGCTCAAGGAGATCATCATCAAATGTTTGGATCAAAGGTATTGTTCCTGACTTACTCTTCTATCATTTTCAATTCATCTGTGTGGAATGTTTGGTGAAGTGTACTAATTAGATTGACTTTTAGGGAGTTATTGTTCTTTCTATACTTAGAACCCTAGTATGATTATAGGGGGATTTTCCCACTAATACTGGTACATGTCATATATCGTAAAAGGAGGTTTCCCCTTCGAAGTGGATTATTAATTGACTATTTTTTTGAGTTTGATCCATAACATGAAAACAACTATTTCATGTTTTTTTCTTTAAAAATAGGTGCATGGTCATAATAATATAACTGACTATTCCATCATTCCATCATTCATGTGGATTTATATGAAGAATCTGAAAATAAGGTTGCATGCATCCTGTTAGGAATATGACCATGATATAACATTAGTTGTATTGGTTAAGGTCTATTGAAAATTAGGTAACCTAAAAAAAAAATTGAAGAAAAGATTATTTTTTCAAGTCTTTTAGCTACATGGAGGCTAGTGATTTCCCTTTAGGAGAAAAATCCACTACGCCATTCTGAAAACCCTAATTTTTGCATTAACCATGATGCAAATATTTTATCTAAAACAAATATATTTTATAAATTAAATTCCATGATGTAAATAATATATAAATCTTATATAACCATGTAAATATTATGAGTGGGTGTTTGTTCACTTAAAAATATATAATTGTTAAGAAAAATATATCTGTTCATTGAAAAATAAAATATGTTTGTTCACTTAAAAATATATATTTGTTAAGAAAAATATACATGTTCACTTAAATATATACTTGTTGTTGTAGATGGCATAAGCATGACGTATTATCAAATAATATGACTAATATAAAATATGCAAATATGAATTCCTTTGGAGTGAGAGGAAAAACAATAATATGACAAGTTGCACCCTTAAATTACCATGAACTTAGCCCTTGTGTTTAGAAAAGAAAAGACTTTAGGGATTCTTGGACATGTCATTTCCATGCACATAAATCCTCATTTGCCACCCCTTCCATATATGCTTTTTCATGGGACATTAGAGGCTTTTTTGCCCATATTTTGCTTTGTTATGCCCACTCTTTGATATTAACATATTGCATGTTAGTTAATGAATATTAAGAAAAGAAAGGGAAATCATTTTTAGTATAGGTTGAAACATCATTATTATTATTATTATTATTATTATATATATATATATATATAATTATAATTATTTATAATTGAGCTTTTTTTTTTAAGGTTACGGTCAAGTCATATTAAATTGGTATATGAGATTTCTTTGTTTGTGGGATAAGGGACCTTCTCCGTCCAATGATTTGACTGGTAAAGTTTACGAAGGTATACATATCCTACCCCCCTCTGGATTTGAACTTGTAACGTTTCAAAAGGAAACACATGTTCTTAACCATTAGACCCACTTAAGTTGTATATATATATATAAGCACAATACTATGTATGAAACCTATACTAACTTGTATCGTAATAAAAAGTTTCATGTACTAATGAGTAAGTTAACTTAAGGTTTACCCATACCAATCAAGTCAAAGTCAATTGGATTGGTAGAGTGTTTACCTATACAAATTCCAAAGGTTAACATAAGTTTACCTATAATGGAGCATTAGTGAAGGATTCCATATTACTAATTCCTTTATATAACTCAATTTTTTGATACAAAGCCAAAGGGGAAATTCTTTGATTAAAAATGTATGCAACCTCAGCAATGCCAAAGGCTAAGATAAGGTTACCTATAATGAAGCATGACCACACAATCTTGTACTCATGAACACATAACCTTGTGGAGGGCTATAGAGGGTTGTAATTATCTATATTTTGTGCACACAACCTTGGAGAATTTTTTTTATAAAAAGTTGTCCTTTGTCATCTCATAAACCTAACACAATGGAATAAAATGTGTACATTTAGGTGGTAAATTCTCCCTTTGTAATCATGTTTAAATTTTCATTGAAAGAAGTTTCTATATTTTGTGAATGTGTTAGCTATTATGTGATGTACTTTCTGAACGATCTTCTAATTTGAAAGTTTCTTCATGCGACTAGATTGCTCATAAAATTAGTTATTTTGCCCAATTTTATAATATTATATGAATATTGAATTAGGTTGCCATAAAAAGTAAAAGTAATGAAATATCTTAATACGTAATAAAGTGAAAACTTTAGATGAAATTATACTCCTTAAAAAAATTGTTTAAATATGCCTAAAAAAAGCTAACAAACAAGAATTCTTATTGCTACGTAACATGTCTTGTTTTCCTATTCAAATAACAAATTTATAATTAAAAACCAAGTTTCAAAAATAAATACATTTTTATTATTTTTTTATAAATATTTCAAAATGAAATAATAAAATATATTTTATATTTCTAATTTAAAGTTATATGATGTTGAGGATGGTGATTAATGTTCAATGAGACCACTTTAATTTGTAAGTTATACTTCCAATCATTTGTAAAACTTTATATGGGCTATAATATTTGGGTGTTAATTTATTGTCTTTTTTTTTTTTTTGGCTTAAGGCACATTTGTTTATATGGTTGTAGCCTAAAAAATGCCCAATCCCCCATTTCAAATTCTTTTTCACTGCGATGTTGATTTGTTTGTTGTTTCATCCTATTTTTGGCCATAACCAAGTTGTCCTTCAATAATTTCAAAACCTCTTGTTGGTTCCCTATGTGGTCCTTCATTGCTTGAACCTTTGTATTCTCTTTCAAGGGTTATGTAATGGATGGAGGATGATATCCATAAAGTGCTAGAAACAGGGACATTTTTGGTGAAGTATGGAAGGATGTGTTGTACCACCATTCTGCCAAGGGTGACCACTTGACCCATTGTGTATGTTTATCAGATGCAAAGAAACAAAGATATCCTTCTAGGCATTTATTCACAATCTCAATTTTCCCATCGGATTGAGGATGGTAAGATGAGCTATGGGCCAATTGAATACCCAAGCAAGAAAATAATTCAGTCCAAAAATTTCCAACGAAAATTGGATCTCTATCACTTTCAATAATCTTGGGGACTCCATGTAGCTTTTGAACTGCTTCCATGAATGTTATGGCTAATGTACTTTCTTTAAAAGAATGAGAAAGAGAGAAAAAACGGGCATACTTTGTCAGTCTATCCACTACTACCATGATGATTGTCTTTACATTAGATTTGGGTAAACCTGTAATAAAATCCATTGAAAATTGTTCCCAATGTTGACTTCATATAGCTAATGGTTGTAGGAGACCTGACATCTTGATTATCTTTCCCTTATTCTATTGGAAAACCAAACATTCAAACACAAAATTTTGAACATTGGTTTTAAAACCTTCCTAGAAAAAATCATTTTTGATCATGTGGTATGTTTTCAAGAATCCTAAATGTCCTCCTATAGGAGAAGTGTGCAATTCCATAAGGACATCATGTTTGAGTTGGGAATTATTACATAAATATAGGTGATCATGATACCATAGGAAATCACTCTTCCATGTAAATTTATCTAATGAGCTAGGGTCCTCTTCTAGTTGTTGAATGATCCTACATACCTCTTGATTTTGCTTCTTTTCTATCCTTGCTTCTTCCATCCAACTAGATCTTGCAGAATAGAAATAACACATAGTTAACCTATTGTTTCTTCTTCTTTCCTTGAAAGGGAATCTAACACAACATTATATTTTCCTTTTTTGTAGATAATTTCAAATTCATAACCTAGCATATTTGTAACCCATTTTTTTTGCTCTTCTGTAGATAATTGTTGCTCCAAGAAGTACTTCAAACTATCATGATCTATTTTTACTTTAAAGTGTCTTCCTATTAATTAAGGGTTTCATTTCTTCACTGTATGTAGTATGGCCAACATTTTTTTTTAATAAATGGGTTTGAGTAAGTTTTTCCTTTAAGTTGGCTTCTTTCAAAGGAAAGGGGCCTTCCTTATTTCATTAAAATTGTACTAATTCCATGGCCCGAGGCATCACAATCCACAATAAATGTTTTTTGTAAAGTCAGGTGTGTCCAGGATGAGAGTTGTCATGATCGTTTTTTACTTTGAAGTGTCTTCCTATTAGATAAGGGTGTCATTTCTTAACTGTATGTAGTATGGATAACATTTATTTTTCATAAATGGGTTTGAGTAATTTGTTTTTTCCTTTAAGTTGGATGCTTCCAAAGGAAGAGGGCCTTCCTTCTTGCATTAAAACTACATTAATTCCATGGCATGAGGCATCAAACTCCACAATAGATGTTTTGGTAAAGTGAAGTGTGGCTAGGACAGGAGTTGTACACATAACCTCCACAAGTTTTTCAAAATATTTGGTTGCAACTTGAGTCCAACAAAATGCTTCCTTCTTTAAAAATGTCGTTAGAGGTGTTTCTATTTGACCATAGTTCTTGAAAAACTTGTGGTAATCGTTCAGTTGTTATATTCTTTGTAGTGAAAGTTGAGTTGAGGTAGATCGACTGACGGTCGAAGGTTGAGGTGGATCGAAAACAAGTCAAAGGTCAAGGAAGTTGATCGGGCAAAGTTGAAGTCGAAGATATCGACAACAAATTTAATCAACAAGAGGTCGAAGTGCGGGCGTGAGATGGCCGATTAGAGACCAAATGAAGGATGACTAGTAACCCAACTTGGAATTCGACTATAACAGAATCCTGGGTTTTGCGGGATTTGTAGCCAATGATATACATGGATCTGTAATTGTTTTTGGGCACCAATATTTAGGGTTCCTCCTGTTGTAAATCCTATAAAGAGGCATGTTGTAAGGTCATAAAGGCTAATGCTATAATGCACTTATGCAGGTTAATGCATGTGTAGGTATAAGTTGTTGGTCATGTATATGTAAGCCGATTTGGCTACAGGGTTGTTCTTCCACAGGAAAGAGGGTATGATATCAATTGTGTCTTATGTGTGGACCAAGGTTAGGCATGCAACCTTTTATTCTGATTGAATAAGACAAAAAGAGAGCAGAATGCTCAAAAGAATGTTGGTTTCTCTTAGTGTAATGTGTGATTGTTTGTTTCATTTACGTTCTTGATTAAATTCTTCTTCTCTTCTGCTACAAATAGTGTGGAATTGTCATGCATTTCCTGACATGTGGTGTCAGAGTGGTGTTATTCTTTGGCGAGTATATCAGATCTTGATTTTCCAATATTGAATATGAGAAATAAACCCTAGGTACAATAAGAGCCATAAGTCATAAATTGTGTTAAAGATCGTGGTAAAGAATGGTGAGCAGTTCCATAATAGAGATAGAAAAATTCAATGGCTAGAATTTTTAGCATCGGAATATTAAAATGGAGGATCTTCTTATGGATCAAGAACAATGGACAATGGTTTGTCCAGGTACCCAGTCGATAGGCATGTCGACAATATAATGGAAGAAACTCGAAAGAAGAGAAAGAAGTACGATCCAGATTTGTCTTGCAGATTCGGTGTTGTTGAATGTCGCAAGTGAAGATTCAGCTAATAAAATGTGGGAGAAGATGGGAAGCTTATACCAGTCAAAATATCTTGTAAATAAGTTGTTTCTTAGAAAGAAATTGTATCTTCTGAGGATGAGTGATGACAGTTTGGTGACTGAGCATTTAAATCATTTAACACTGTGTTAATCCAGTTATCCTTTATGGATATTAATATCACTGATGAGGAGAAGTGTATCAACCTATTATGTTCTTTTCCAGACTCTTGGGATAGCTTAGTCGTGGATATTGGGAGTAATACAACCACACTAGCGCTATAGAACGTGGTTGCTTCTTTGTTGTCGAAATAAATGAGAAGGAGAACATGGAAGGATCGACCAAAGATGCTATGGTAGTGAGAGGCCATCTGATAGACAAAGATAAAGGCAAATTATTCAGTAGAAAGTTCAAGTCGAAGGGTATATCTAAATCCCTAGTTCAGTTGACATGAACATGTTGGAAATGTGGTAAAGCTTGTCATTATAAAAAGGACTATATGTCAAAGGCAACATAAGTCAGTGTTGGATCTGACGAGAAGCATTCGAATGAGAGAAACATGACCTCAGACAAATGAGGTGATGTATACATGGCAGCAAGCAGTACACAGTCATATCAATATGTTTGGTTGATCGACTCAGGATAATCCTATCATATGACACCACATAAAGAATGGTTCTGTGAATATGAAAAATATGATGGGGGTGATGTGTTCCTGGGGGATGACTCGACAACCAAAATTGTCGGACGGGAAAGAGTCTGACTGACACTACATGATGGGAGGAAAAGGACCCTTCCAAGTGTGCCACACATTCCAAGTTTGGAAAGAAACCTGATATTTGTCAGCAAGATGAGTGATGTAGTTGTGCATACTATATTTTAGAAATATTCATGCAAGATGGTCAGAGGTGTGATGGTCTTAATGAAAGGAGTTTGGATTGGTACCATGTACAAGTTTTTAGGGAATTTTGACTTGAATGGATGAAACAACATCATTTCTCCTGAAATCAACTCGACTATGACTCGACTCGACTCGATTGCTAAACAACTCGACTCGAATCGAGCCAAGTCGGTTCAAACCGACTCGACAAGACATGATGAGATCAACCCGACTAGGTTATGGCATGAGATGATGGGACACATTGGAGAAAAATGAATTTGAGCTATGCAACGGCCAAGGTTTTTCCTGAATGTTGTTTAGAAGTCAACTTTTGTGAGCATTTCATATATGGAAAACAAAGTCGGGTGAGGCTCCCATTTGGAGCGACAAGGGAAAATGGGATTCTAGAACTGGTGCACAATGATGTGTTTGGCCCGATCATAGTGCCTTCACTTGATGGATCCCTGTATTATGTCTCCTGCATAGATGATTTTTCCAAAAAGACGTGGATATATTTCTTGAGGAATAAATCAGATGTTTTCAAGAGATTTAAGGAGTTTAAGGCTCTTGTGGAAAACCATATAGAAAATAGGATTAAAGTGCTAAGGACTGACAATGGTGGTGAATTATGTGGTAATGAATTTGATTAGTTCTGTAAGAAGTGTGGAATAGCATGCCAAAATATCACACCATATACCCCACAAAAAAATGGAGTTGTCAAGAGAATGAACAAAATGTTGATGGATAAGGAAAGGAGCATGTTCAGTGGTGATGGGATCACACAAGAATTTGGGGCAGAGGAAGTTGATACTGCAAGATATATAGTAAATATATCTCCTTCGTCGACACTAGTCGACATGACTTCAAATGAGGTATGGTTCAGTAAGAATATTTCGATGGCACATCTCAAAGTATTTGGCTGTGATGAATTTGTGCATTTTCCCAAGAAAAAGAGGAGTAAGTTGGACAAGAAGGAAGTCGAATATATTTTCATTGGATATAAATAAAGGATGAAAGGATATAAAATATGGAATCCTACATCAAGGAGAACAGTGTACAGTCAAGATGTGGTCTTCAGAGAAGTTGGAAGTAAATTTGAGCCTGAGGAATTTGTTCAGACTGAGAATAATCCTGATACGGTATGGTTTGAACTAAGGAACGAAGAAGATGATTCAAATGATTTGATTGAATCTGAGGAAGAGGTGGAACAACTAACTTCGGTGGTAAGGCAGTAAAAAAGAGTGAAGGAATTAGTTGAGAAGTATATTCTTCCCTACTTCCATTCCACATTAGTACTAACTGCCATCGATGATGAGTCCAATTCGGTCAGTGAGGCAGTCAACTCGACAAAGGGTAAACTATGGAAGGATGCCATGGTCGAAGAGATGGAAACCTTGTACAAAAATGAGACATGGGACTTAGTCAAGTTACCTAGTGGAAGGAATCTCATTGGTATAAAGTGGGTGTTCAAGAAGAAAATGAATGTCGTGGGTCAAGTTGAGAAGTTCAAAGCTCGACTTGTAGCGAAAGCTTATTCCCAAGTGAAGGGAGTCGAATTCGATGAGATTTTTTCCCCTATTGCAAAAGTAACTTCCATTAGAGTACTAATGTCTCTCACTGCAACATTCAATCTGGAGATAGAACAGATGGATGTGAAAACATCATTCATACATGGGGACTTGGAAGAATAAATTTACATGAAATAGACTGAAGTATTTGTAGTAAAGGGAAAGAAAGAGTTGGTGTGAAAACTCAAAAGATCCCTTTATGGTATAAAGCAATCGCCAAAGATGTGGTACTAGAAGTTTGACACCTACATCCTTAGTTTGGGATTTGTGAGAAGCAAAATTGATCACTACATATATTCCAATGAAGAAGGTGGGCATTTCATATATGTGGCTTTGTATGTCGATCACAAGTTTTTGATTGGAAACAACATGGACGCAATAAAGGAGGTGAAGAAGCAACTATCCTCCAAGTTCGACATGAATGATATCAGTGAAACTAACTTCATTATGGGAATGGATATTAAGAGAGATCAAGTCGCTAGAAATATTTGGTTGAATTAGACTAAGTATATTGAAACAATTCTGAAATAGTTCAACATGTAGGACTGCAAACCAATGAAGGTGCCAATTCTAGTGGGAGCAAGGCTTACTGTTGAATAGTGTCCAAAGACGCAAGAAGAAATAGAGGAAATAGAATGTGTTCCCTATGCAAGTGTTGATGGTATTCTAATGTATTTGATGGTCTGCACTCGACCATAAATTTCCTATGAAATGGGAGTGTTGAGCAGGTACATGTCGACACCTGGAAAGGAGCACTGGACAACTATCAAGAGAGAATTCAGGTATTTGTGTGGCACGAAGGATTATGCTATATTCTACCAAGGAAGACTTGGAGGTGACAGTGGTAAAGTAGATGTACATGGATTTGTCGACATCGACTAGGCTGGAGATCTTGATTGATAGAGGTCGATCAAAAAATATGTCTTCAATATGTTCGGTGGAGCAATAAGTTGGAGGAGTAAGTGACATGTGGTCATAGCCATGTCAACAACAAAGGATGAATACATGGCGGCCACTCATGGAAGCAAAGAAGCAGCATGGATTCAAAGGCTGTTTTTAGGAATTGGGTTTGAGATAAGAGCTATGAAGGTGAGTTGCGATAGTCAAAGGGAAATATTTTTTGAAAATAAACCTGCTTATCATTCAAAGACCAAACACATTGATGTACAATACCATTTCATGAGAGATATGGTGGAAAGTAACAAGGTGCTACTGGATAAAGTAGACACTTTGGAAAACATAGCAGACTTGTTGACCAGGTCTATGAGTGTTGTGAAGTTCTCTTGGTGCAGAGAGGGAATGGCAATTGTTTCCCTGGGTCTATGAACGAAACTTTCGGAATATCTTGTTTCAAGAAAGAAGACAAAAAGTGGGGGAATGTTGGGTTGTTATATTCTTTGCAGTGAAAGTCTAGTTGAGGTAGATCGACTAACAGTCGAAGGTCTAGGTGGATCGATAGCAAGTCGAAGGTTGAGGAAGTCGACTAGGAAAATTTGAAATTGAATATATCGATGTTAAAGTCAACCGACAAGAGTTCGAAGTATCAGCATGAGACGAACGACTAGAGATTGAATGAACATCGATTGGTAACCTGACTTGGAAGTCGACTATAACATAATCGAGAGATTTGTGGGATTTGTAGCCAATGATGTGGGATTTGTATCCAATGATATGCATGGATGTGTAACCATTTTTGGGCACCAATCTTTATGGTTTTTCCTATTGTAAAGCCTATAAAGAGGCATGTTGTAAGTCTGCAAAGGATAATGTTGTAATGCACTTATGCAGGTTAATGCATGTGTAGGTATAGGTTGTCGGACATGTATATGTAATCTGATTTGGTTACAGGGTTGTTCTTTCACAAGAAATAAGGTATGATGTTGATTGTGTCTTAGATGTAGACCAAGGTTAGGAATGCAACCTTTTATTCTGATTGAATAAGAAAACAAGATATCATAACACTCAAAGGAATGATGGATTCTCACGGTTAAGGGTTCCATGGTAAAATATCAGTGTACTGTGTGTTGTTTTCTTCATTTACGTTCTTGATTAAATTCGTATTCTCTTCTTCTAGGATTAGTATGGAAGTTTCTTGCATTTCCTGACAGTAATAGCCTGTCAATCCTAAGAATCCTCTAAGTTTCTTCAAGGTTTTGGGAATCGTACGTTCCCTCAAAGATTTAATTTTGTTAGGGTCCACTTTTATACCTTTATGAGATGCAATATGACCAAAATATTCCACTTCTTGAACCCCAAAGGTAGACTTGGAAGGATTTTTATAAAGTTGTTTCTCTTCCAATAGTTGTAATACTTTTTCAACATGTTGTACATGCTCTTCCCAAGATTTGTTGTAGATTAGTATTTCATCAAAAAATACTAACACAAATTTTCTAATGAAGGGTTTGAAAATAGAATTCATCAAAACTTAAAATGTTGAAGGTTCATTATTAAGTCCAAATTGCATAAAAAAAAATCATAATGAATTTCATATGTTTTAAAAGTTGTTTTGGGCATGTTTTCCTACCTCATTCTGATTTGATGATATCCCAAACAAAGATCCGACTTAGTAAAGAAAATTTATCCATGCAATTCATCAATGACAGGAACAAGAAACTTATCTTTGATGGTCATTTTGTTGAGTTGTCTATAATCTAGAAACATACACCATGAACCATCATTTTTTGTAACCATCATCACCGGTGAAGAGAAAGAACATTGGCTAGAATGCTTGATTTTAACCAATAGCATTTCTTGGATCATACGCTCCACCTCACTCTTTTGTTCATATGGATACTTGTAAGGCCTAATGTTAGGTGGTGCACTTCTTGGTTGCAAATGAATAGCATGGTCATGATCTCGAGTAGGTGGAAGGCCCTTAGGCATTTCACCAAATACCTTGGAATGATTATTGATAACTATTTGAATAGCTAATGGAGTAGAGGATTTAAATGTTTGAACATCAAGTGGGCACAATTGTGCAATTACACCATGGCATCCATTTTTGAGTAATTGCTTTATTCTATTAGAGTATATCATCTTAGAGGGCTTCCTTGGATACCTCAAAGATCAATTTCCTTTCCATCTGACAAAAAATTCATGAAAAGATATTGAAAATTAATGGTCATTGTTCCCAATGATTATAACCATTGGACCCCTAATACAACATCAACACCACCCATTTGGATGGAAATCATGGGACTATCCAAAAAATACTCCCCCATATTGAGATTAATACTATGGAACTTCCTAGAAAAAGTTATGGTACCTCCATCTGCAATCATTACTAGAAACTATGATGCTGGAAATACAAAGCAATTGAGATCTTTTGCAAATTTGTAATTGATGAAGTTATGGGTACTACTATAATCAATCAACATTGTTACCTTTTTTCTTTTTGATTTATCCTTGTATATTGAGGGTTTTTGGAGTACTAATGCCAACCAATGCATGACAAGATCTCGTTGGAGTAGTCTCTTCTAGATATGGATCTTGTGGCAGTTCCAATTCTTGATCTTCTTTCTCTTCACAGTCTATGTAGAATAATGTATTATCCCTACATTTATGCCCCTTATTGTATGTGTTTTAAAAATTCAAACATGGTCTCTTTGCTCTTTTTTCATCCATTTGTTGAGGTGTCAACCTTATTAGTTGAGGAACAATTTTCTTATGAACCAAAAAATGATGTTTTCTTCATATGTATACTCCAATGGTAGACTTGTGTGTAGCCTTACTCTTGGTTTGAATATGACGAACAAAGTGCATATATTCCATAATAATTTTCGGTTTTTATATTATTTGCAATGAAGTCGAGGTGGTTCGAGTGATAGTCTAAGTTGAGGTGGATCGATAACAAGTTGAAGGTCGAGGTGAGTCGACCAGGTAAAGTTGAAGGTCAAGGTGAGTCGACCAGGTAAATTCGAATTTGAAGGTCGAGGCAGTTCGACATGGTAAAGACATTCATAGCAAGTCGAAGAGGTCAACCAACAAGAGGTCGACAGGTGGGTGAGTGGAAACTGACTGAAGAACGAATGAAGACAGACTGATAGTCGATGGGTAATCCAACTTGGTAGTTGAACTGTAGCAAAATCTCAAGATTCGCAGTATTTGTAGCCAATGATCTGCGTGGATATGTACCCGTTTTTGGGCGCCTTTCCTTTAGGTTTTTTCCTGTTGTAAAGACTATAAAGAAGGCGTGTTGTAAGGCTGTAAAAAATGATTTAATCTTGAATCTTTAGATGATGAATGGCTAATTGCCAAGAGTCTATAATTGTAGAGGTTGGTGGTCATGTAGATGTAAGTTGTATTAGTTACAAGGTTGTTCTTATATAATTCAAAGGGTATGATGTCGATTGTGTCTCAAGTGTGGACCACGATTATACATGAAACCTTTTATTTTGAATGAATAAGACAACAAGAGAGAAAAATGCTCAAGGAATGTTGGTTTTCCTGGTTTGGGTTTCCAGGGTAAAATCTATGTGTATTGTTTGTTTTCTTTGTCATTTACTTTCTTTATTAAATCTTTCTTCCTCTCTTATGATAGGTTTAGCGTGGAAGTGTCTCATTTCCTAACAAATATTTGCAAGATTTCTTAAGAAAAAATCATGTTTAATTTCATCTTTTAATCCACCCATGTAAGATTCCAACAAATGTCCATCACTTATGTCATCCACCCTTGTGGCCAATACTTGAAATTATGAATTATAATATTCAATATCACCTAAGTGTTTGATTCTTGTCAGTTGACTGAGGTAGTCATGTTCCCAAACTTTCCCATATTGTGCTTCTAAGTCTCTTGTAAATAAACCCCAAGTATAATGATAAAAATGAGGTTTCATTTTAACTACCCATTGATACCATTGATATGGTTTTATCTCAAAGTTTAAAGTTGCTATGTGAATCATTTTCTTATCATCCACAATATTATGTAGTTCAAAATATTTATCAATTTGATTCACCCAGGAAAAAACGTTTATTCCATCAAATTTCTTTAATTCAATCTTGGGAAAGTTGAATGTAGGACCTCCACCATAATTAAGTCCACTATTAGAGTTAAATCCACTTGAAAATTGTTTATTACCGATAGGTTTTTTAACATGAATACTATATTTATTTTCATGAGTCCTTTCATACACCTTATTAATTTTAGGTAACTTTCCAATTAAGGATTCCATAATATTTTGTTCCATTTTTTCTATATTTCTTTTCATCTCTTCCTTATTTTCATCCATCATATTTTTCATGTCATTCTTATTTTTATCTATTTTCTTTTGTATTTGATCTTCCAATTATGTTTTAAGGTATTCCCAATAATTTGTTAAATCCACTAGTTTCAACATACTAACACTCACTAACACTCACTTCATCAACTTGGTTCTTTAATTAGGTTAGCCTCTTTTCAAAGTCTTCATTTTCTTCGGAAGTTATGTTTGAGTTTTTATGAGTACCAATATAATTTTTACTATAACCTTATTTCATATGAAAAAACAATAATGCTACTCCTTTTTCTCTTTATCACAAAATTTGAATCATCGAAAAAATATATTCCAATAAAAAGTTATGCAAATTGTAAGTTACTTATCTTTCAAATCCTTAATTTGGAGTATGACTAGATGGTTGACCTTTGTCCTGATATATCTCTAAGATTTGAACCCTTCTAAGTTAGAAGTTTCAGCATGTAGTACTTTGATATGAGTTCTTAAACTCCTAAAAATTTCATAATCTAAACCTTCATCGATAAGAAATTATAACAAAAATACCAAAATGTATTGTTTAAGACTAATTTCAAAATTAGTAAACAACCCCAACCCCAACCCCAACTTCCATGAGATATATATCACAAAGTATAATGATTCAAAATCTGAAAATTTAATAATGTATACATTAAAATTGAAGTGAAGCTTATAGATGTATACATTATGGTTGTTGTTGAAAGGAAAGAGTAAATGATTAAATCACAAGAATGAAGAACGAGTTCTTTTTGTTCTTGGATGATGTTGTATGAGTGACACTATGTTTTTCTTACCACAAAGATGTTTCTTTTGTCATATTGTATTCCATTGTTATATTGGAGTTAAAATTTGCTCGACATCGATTTGTACCTCCTCATAATAGGTCCTATCATTGTTACCTATGAATCTTGAGTTAGGTGAATAATAA
>ML833030.1:16301-68312 GCA_009831015.1 Picea engelmannii
TTCTTCGTTCCTTAGTTCAAACCATACCGTATCAGGATTATTCTCAGTCTGAACAAATTCCTCAGGCTCAAATTTACTTCCAACTTCTCTGAAGACCACATCTTGACTGTACACTGTTCTCCTTGATGTAGGATTCCATATTTTATATCCTTTCATCCTTTATTTATATCCAATGAAAATATATTCGACTTCCTTCTTGTCCAACTTACTCCTCTTTTTCTTGGGAAAATGCACAAATTCATCACAGCCAAATACTTTGAGATGTGCCATCGAAATATTCTTACTGAACCATACCTCATTTGAAGTCATGTCGACTAGTGTCGACGAAGGAGATATATTTACTATATATCTTGCAGTATCAACTTCCTCTGCCCCAAATTCTTGTGTGATCCCATCACCACTGAACATGCTCCTTTCCTTATCCATCAACATTTTGTTCATTCTCTTGACAACTCCATTTTTTTGTGGGGTATATGGTGTGATATTTTGGCATGCTATTCCACACTTCTTACAGAACTAATCAAATTCATTACCACATAATTCACCACCATTGTCAGTCCTTAGCACTTTAATCCTATTTTCTATATGGTTTTCCACAAGAGCCTTAAACTCCTTAAATCTCTTGAAAACATCTGATTTATTCCTCAAGAAATATATCCACGTCTTTTTGGAAAAATCATCTATGCAGGAGACATAATACAGGGATCCATCAAGTGAAGGCACTATGATCGGGCCAAACACATCATTGTGCACCAGTTCTAGAATCCCATTTTCCCTTGTCGCTCCAAATGGGAGCCTCACCCGACTTTGTTTTCCATATATGAAATGCTCACAAAAGTTGACTTCTAAACAACATTCAGGAAAAACCTTGGCCGTTGCATAGCTCAAATTCATTTTTCTCCAATGTGTCCCATCATCTCATGCCATAACCTAGTCGGGTTGATCTCATCATGTCTTGTCGAGTCGGTTTGAACCGACTTGGCTCGATTCGAGTCGAGTTGTTTAGCAATCGAGTCGAGTCGAGTCATAGTCGAGTTGATTTCAGGAGAAATGATGTTGTTTCATCCATTCAAGTCAAAATTCCCTAAAAACTTGTACATGGTACCAATCCAAACTCCTTTCATTAAGACCATCACACCTCTGACCATCTTGCATGAATATTTCTAAAATATAGTATGCACAACTACATCACTCATCTTGCTGACAAATATCAGGTTTCTTTCCAAACTTGGAATGTGTGGCACACTTGGAAGGGTCCTTTTCCTCCCATCATGTAGTGTCAGTCAGACTCTTTCCCGTCCGACAATTTTGGTTGTCGAGTCATCCCCCAGGAACACATCACCCCCATCATATTTTTCATATTCACAGAACCATTCTTTATGTGGTGTCATATGATAGGATTATCCTGAGTCGATCAACCAAACATATTGATATGACTGTGTACTGCTTGCTGCCATGTATACATCACCTCATTTGTCTGAGGTCATGTTTCTCTCATTCGAATGCTTCTCGTCAGATCCAACACTGACTTATGTTGCCTTTGACATATAGTCCTTTTTATAATGACAAGCTTTACCACATTTCCAACATGTTCATGTCAACTGAACTAGGGATTTAGATATACCCTTCGACTTGAACTTTCTACTGAATAATTTGCCTTTATCTTTGTCTATCAGATGGCCTCTCACTACCATAGCATCTTTGGTCGATCCTTCCATGTTCTCCTTCTCATTTATTTCGACAACAAAGAAGCAACCACGTTCTATAGCGCTAGTGTGGTTGTATTACTCCCAATATCCACGACTAAGCTATCCCAAGAGTCTGGAAAAGAACATAATAGGTTGATACACTTCTCCTCATCAGTGATATTAATATCCATAAAGGATAACTGGATTAACACAGTGTTAAATGATTTAAATGCTCAGTCACCAAACTGTCATCACTCATCCTCAGAAGATACAATTTCTTTCTAAGAAACAACTTATTTACAAGATATTTTGACTGGTATAAGCTTCCCATCTTCTCCCACATTTTATTAGCTGAATCTTCACTTGCGACATTCAACAACACCGAATCTGCAAGACAAATCTGGATCGTACTTCTTTCTCTTCTTTCGAGTTTCTTCCATTATATTGTCGACATGCCTATCGACTGGGTACCTGGACAAACCATTGTCCATTGTTCTTGATCCATAAGAAGATCCTCCATTTTAATATTCCGATGCTAAAAATTCTAGCCATTGAATTTTTCTATCTCTATTATGGAACTGCTCACCATTCTTTACCACGATCTTTAACACAATTTATGACTTATGGCTCTTATTGTACCTAGGGTTTATTTCTCATATTCAATATTGGAAAATCAAGATCTGATATACTCGCCAAAGAATAACACCACTCTGACACCACATGTCAGGAAATGCATGACAATTCCACACTATTTGTAGCAGAAGAGAAGAAGAATTTAATCAAGAACGTAAATGAAACAAACAATCACACATTACACTAAGAGAAACCAACATTCTTTTGAGCATTCTGCTCTCTTTTTGTCTTATTCAATCAGAATAAAAGGTTGCATGCCTAACCTTGGTCCACACATAAGACACAATTGATATCATACCCTCTTTCCTGTGGAAGAACAACCCTGTAGCCAAATCGGCTTACATATACATGACCAACAACTTATACCTACACATGCATTAACCTGCATAAGTGCATTATAGCATTAGCCTTTATGACCTTACAACATGCCTCTTTATAGGATTTACAACAGGAGGAACCCTAAATATTGGTGCCCAAAAACAATTACAGATCCATGTATATCATTGGCTACAAATCCCGCAAAACCCAGGATTCTGTTATAGTCGAATTCCAAGTTGGGTTACTAGTCATCCTTCATTTGGTCTCTAATCGGCCATCTCACGCCCGCACTTCGACCTCTTGTTGATTAAATTTGTTGTCGATATCTTCGACTTCAACTTTGCCCGATCAACTTCCTTGACCTTTGACTTGTTTTCGATCCACCTCAACCTTCGACCGTCAGTCGATCTACCTCAACTCAACTTTCACTACAAAGAATATAACAACTGAACGATTACCACAAGTTTTTCAAGAACTATGGTCAAATAGAAACACCTCTAACGACATTTTTAAAGAAGGAAGCATTTTGTTGGACTCAAGTTGCAACCAAATATTTTGAAAAACTTGTGGAGGTTATGTGTACAACTCCTGTCCTAGCCACACTTCACTTTACCAAAACATCTATTGTGGAGTTTGATGCCTCATGCCATGGAATTAATGTAGTTTTAATGCAAGAAGGAAGGCCCTCTTCCTTTGGAAGCATCCAACTTAAAGGAAAAAACAAATTACTCAAACCCATTTATGAAAAATAAATGTTATCCATACTACATACAGTTAAGAAATGACACCCTTATCTAATAGGAAGACACTTCAAAGTAAAAAACGATCATGACAACTCTCATCCTGGACACACCTGACTTTACAAAAAACATTTATTGTGGATTGTGATGCCTCGGGCCATGGAATTAGTACAATTTTAATGAAATAAGGAAGGCCCCTTTCCTTTGAAAGAAGCCAACTTAAAGGAAAAACTTACTCAAACCCATTTATTAAAAAAAAATGTTGGCCATACTACATACAGTGAAGAAATGAAACCCTTAATTAATAGGAAGACACTTTAAAGTAAAAATAGATCATGATAGTTTGAAGTACTTCTTGGAGCAACAATTATCTACAGAAGAGCAAAAAAAATGGGTTACAAATATGCTAGGTTATGAATTTGAAATTATCTACAAAAAAGGAAAATATAATGTTGTGTTAGATTCCCTTTCAAGGAAAGAAGAAGAAACAATAGGTTAACTATGTGTTATTTCTATTCTGCAAGATCTAGTTGGATGGAAGAAGCAAGGATAGAAAAGAAGCAAAATCAAGAGGTATGTAGGATCATTCAACAACTAGAAGAGGACCCTAGCTCATTAGATAAATTTACATGGAAGAGTGATTTCCTATGGTATCATGATCACCTATATTTATGTAATAATTCCCAACTCAAACATGATGTCCTTATGGAATTGCACACTTCTCCTATAGGAGGACATTTAGGATTCTTGAAAACATACCACATGATCAAAAATGATTTTTTCTAGGAAGGTTTTAAAACCAATGTTCAAAATTTTGTGTTTGAATGTTTGGTTTTCCAATAGAATAAGGGAAAGATAATCAAGATGTCAGGTCTCCTACAACCATTAGCTATATGAAGTCAACATTGGGAACAATTTTCAATGGATTTTATTACAGGTTTACCCAAATCTAATGTAAAGACAATCATCATGGTAGTAGTGGATAGACTGACAAAGTATGCCCGTTTTTTCTCTCTTTCTCATTCTTTTAAAGAAAGTACATTAGCCATAACATTCATGGAAGCAGTTCAAAAGCTACATGGAGTCCCCAAGATTATTGAAAGTGATAGAGATCCAATTTTCGTTGGAAATTTTTGGACTGAATTATTTTCTTGCTTGGGTATTCAATTGGCCCATAGCTCATCTTACCATCCTCAATCCGATGGGAAAATTGAGATTGTGAATAAATGCCTAGAAGGATATCTTTGTTTCTTTGCATCTGATAAACATACACAATGGGTCAAGTGGTCACCCTTGGCAGAATGGTGGTACAACACATCCTTCCATACTTCACCAAAAATGTCCCTGTTTCTAGCACTTTATGGATATCATCCTCCATCCATTACATAACCCTTGAAAGAGAATACAAAGGTTCAAGCAATGAAGGACCACATAGGGAACCAACAAGAGGTTTTGAAATTATTGAAGGACAACTTGGTTATGGCCAAAAATAGGATGAAACAACAAACAAATCAACATCGCAGTGAAAAAGAATTTGAAATGGGGGATTGGGCATTTTTTAGGCTACAACCATATAAACAAATGTGCCTTAAGCCAAAAAAAAAAAAAAGACAATAAATTAACACCCAAATATTATAGCCCATATAAAGTTTTACAAATGATTGGAAGTATAACTTACAAATTAAAGTGGTCTCATTGAACATTAATCACCATCCTCAACATCATATAACTTTAAATTAGAAATATAAAATATATTTTATTATTTCATTTTGAAATATTTATAAAAAAATAATAAAAATGTATTTATTTTTGAAACTTGGTTTTTAATTATAAATTTGTTATTTGAATAGGAAAACAAGACATGTTACGTAGCAATAAGAATTCTTGTTTGTTAGCTTTTTTTAGGCATATTTAAACAATTTTTTTAAGGAGTATAATTTCATCTAAAGTTTTCACTTTATTACGTATTAAGATATTTCATTACTTTTACTTTTTATGGCAACCTAATTCAATATTCATATAATATTATAAAATTGGGCAAAATAACTAATTTTATGAGCAATCTAGTCGCATGAAGAAACTTTCAAATTAGAAGATCGTTCAGAAAGTACATCACATAATAGCTAACACATTCACAAAATATAGAAACTTCTTTCAATGAAAATTTAAACATGATTACAAAGGGAGAATTTACCACCTAAATGTACACATTTTATTCCATTGTGTTAGGTTTATGAGATGACAAAGGACAACTTTTTATAAAAAAAATTCTCCAAGGTTGTGTGCACAAAATATAGATAATTACAACCCTCTATAGCCCTCCACAAGGTTATGTGTTCATGAGTACAAGATTGTGTGGTCATGCTTCATTATAGGTAACCTTATCTTAGCCTTTGGCATTGCTGAGGTTGCATACATTTTTAATCAAAGAATTTCCCCTTTGGCTTTGTATCAAAAAATTGAGTTATATAAAGGAATTAGTAATATGGAATCCTTCACTAATGCTCCATTATAGGTAAACTTATGTTAACCTTTGGAATTTGTATAGGTAAACACTCTACCAATCCAATTGACTTTGACTTGATTGGTATGGGTAAACCTTAAGTTAACTTACTCATTAGTACATGAAACTTTTTATTACGATACAAGTTAGTATAGGTTTCATACATAGTATTGTGCTTATATATATATATACAACTTAAGTGGGTCTAATGGTTAAGAACATGTGTTTCCTTTTGAAACGTTACAAGTTCAAATCCAGAGGGGGGTAGGATATGTATACCTTCGTAAACTTTACCAGTCAAATCATTGGACGGAGAAGGTCCCTTATCCCACAAACAAAGAAATCTCATATACCAATTTAATATGACTTGACCGTAACCTTAAAAAAAAAAGCTCAATTATAAATAATTATAATTATATATATATATATATATAATAATAATAATAATAATAATAATGATGTTTCAACCTATACTAAAAATGATTTCCCTTTCTTTTCTTAATATTCATTAACTAACATGCAATATGTTAATATCAAAGAGTGGGCATAACAAAGCAAAATATGGGCAAAAAAGCCTCTAATGTCCCATGAAAAAGCATATATGGAAGGGGTGGCAAATGAGGATTTATGTGCATGGAAATGACATGTCCAAGAATCCCTAAAGTCTTTTCTTTTCTAAACACAAGGGCTAAGTTCATGGTAATTTAAGGGTGCAACTTGTCATATTATTGTTTTTCCTCTCACTCCAAAGGAATTCATATTTGCATATTTTATATTAGTCATATTATTTGATAATACGTCATGCTTATGCCATCTACAACAACAAGTATATATTTAAGTGAACATGTATATTTTTCTTAACAAATATATATTTTTAAGTGAACAAACATATTTTATTTTTCAATGAACAGATATATTTTTCTTAACAATTATATATTTTTAAGTGAACAAACACCCACTCATAATATTTACATGGTTATATAAGATTTATATATTATTTACATCATGGAATTTAATTTATAAAATATATTTGTTTTAGATAAAATATTTGCATCATGGTTAATGCAAAAATTAGGGTTTTCAGAATGGCGTAGTGGATTTTTCTCCTAAAGGGAAATCACTAGCCTCCATGTAGCTAAAAGACTTGAAAAAATAATCTTTTCTTCAATTTTTTTTTTAGGTTACCTAATTTTCAATAGACCTTAACCAATACAACTAATGTTATATCATGGTCATATTCCTAACAGGATGCATGCAACCTTATTTTCAGATTCTTCATATAAATCCACATGAATGATGGAATGATGGAATAGTCAGTTATATTATTATGACCATGCACCTATTTTTAAAGAAAAAAACATGAAATAGTTGTTTTCATGTTATGGATCAAACTCAAAAAAATAGTCAATTAATAATCCACTTCGAAGGGGAAACCTCCTTTTACGATATATGACATGTACCAGTATTAGTGGGAAAATCCCCCTATAATCATACTAGGGTTCTAAGTATAGAAAGAACAATAACTCCCTAAAAGTCAATCTAATTAGTACACTTCACCAAACATTCCACACAGATGAATTGAAAATGATAGAAGAGTAAGTCAGGAACAATACCTTTGATCCAAACATTTGATGATGATCTCCTTGAGCTTCATTGCTTCCTTGGATGTTGGTCTCCTCCCAAAGATGACCTGCATCAACTCTTAGGAAAACAAAGCTACCAATATTCTATCTTTATTCATCAATTAGGGTTAGTTATAAATCATTATGCATAAACCAAATAAAAGACATAAAGATATCACTTGGGATAGGGAAACAAATTCTTTTATTCAATATTCAAAGATTGGAAATTACAACCTTTGTAGGTCGACGCTATGCGAACCTGGTTCAGGCTCCTCTTAACTTTGCTCCAAGTTCACCTTCCAAATGTCTTCTCTCACATTCTATTGATCACTCTAATGGAAGGGAAGGGATTATATGGGAGAAAAGGGATAGAGAGGGAATGTTGAGGCAACAACTCAAAAAGGTTGCAAATACTTGGGCAAGGAGGGAAAGGGAATTTGGGCAAAGTTTCATCGTTCTAATGCTTGATTGTGGAATGAGACCCCAAGACCTCTTTTTATATGAAAAAATGATAGTTATTTGGTTTGGGGATGGGCTATATCAGGTGAAATGGTTAGGAAACATCCAATAGCCTGCTAATTCCACCGAATTCCTTGTAACTTTTTAATTTTTGCAACTTTTGGAGGCATACACATGTTGTTTAGTGTGCAACTAGCATATGTACGTGGGATATTTAGCATGCAGAAAGTGTATATACGTGGGGAGTAGTGCAGTAGAGAGCGTACATGCTCCAAAAAATGATTTTTTAAAGAGATTTCCTCAACAATGATTTGGCAAATTATGCACGTAGGAAGGCCAATGCCATGTATGCATAGGTAGGGAATTTTAGGGCTATAACAGATGCCCCCTAATGTATGAGGTCAAAAGAGAAACTGATGGCCAAAATACATTACAATATATTTACCATCATGGAGTCGAGTGAGCCCGGGACCAGAGTTCGGGAGGTGCCATTTGCAAAATAACAATTGTCTCTCTAAGGCGGGCTAATTCGGATTATTTTCGGCATGAAATGAGAGCGGAGATATAATAAATAAATGAATAGATATATCGTGCATATCCAATAATATAACATAAATATATCAGATATGCAACCATAAACACAAAGATACAATAATACACGATTTCTATTAATGAAATAAATGTACAGAGACTGTAAAAATACAGAGTGAAAGACTCGCTAGAATGGTGGTAGCTTATCTTTGAGAAGAGATGTGGCGGCTACTCGCATTTCCAAGAAGATGATTACAATGAGGGTATGAAGGCCTTTTTACAATAAATAGGAATGCCAAAAACCCTATACATCCAAAAACCTAACCCTAGGAGATGGGGTGCCAAAAGTCATGTGGGCCCGGTTTGGGTAAGTTAGTACATCAACTTCCCGGGGTCGTAACTTTTGCATACGATCTTTGTTTTAGGCATATGATAGCTCGTTGGAAAGGTATCGTCGAGGAGATTCATATTTGGGGCTCAATCATTCCTTTGGCTATAATTTAGAACATTGATCTCGAAAAACCTTCATTTAGGCCCTCAAAATGGCCTCGGAAGTTAAAACCTACTAAAAATAGTAAATTGCCAAAATTGTCAGAAAACTATTTTGAGCCAGTCGAAAAAGGTGGGTGGCCACTGTTATCCACCCGGATCAATCCTACCTCCTTAGGAAGTAATGGTCTCCATTGCGTTGAGTTCCTAGGGGAGAGGGGAAAACGTTTGCTGGATCTACATCTTGGTGAGCTGCTTATATTGCTGGAGACGTCGCACTGCTTAGTTTGTGGAAGTCTGTCATGAACCTGTTGAAGCTGAGGCTGTTCAACAAGTCAAGCTACATGAGAGCACAGTGTGCAGATGAAATCTTTATGCTTTGTTGCAATCTTGTTGACCTTCTTCTGTTGGATAGAAGGTGCAGGGGGCGAGGCTGTAGTGGTTGCAGTGTACTTTTGTTCCCCTTTTGAATAGATTGTGAAGAAGCTGAATTTTGCAGTATGAGATACTATCTTGCGACACTTTTTAGGTGGAAAAATAGTTGGAACTACGTATGGTATTCTGTAGAGATGACCCCACAAAGTAACAATGACACTATGGGGTCGAGACTCATAAACAACATGGCGTCTCCACATATATGGTTGGCCCAAGAGAACATCATAGACATCCAGTGGGGAAACATCACATAATACCTCATCCTTGAAGGGTTGGATGTCGTATGAAAATCAACACTGTTGGCTGACACAAAGATCTCATCCTTACCGAAGCCACCCGATGTTGTATGGCTGCGGGTGTGGTGTTGTCAACAATCCCAACTATTTGACGACCTCTGTTGAGATGAGGTTTTTCTGGCTTTCGCTATCAACAATAAAATGTAGCCGGGTCCCCTTCACCCACATCTGTGAATGAAAAAGGCACTCCCCCTCTTTAGGATCTTTTGGTTCTTCTGGTTGAATTGTTGGAGTTGCGACAATAATAGTGGGGTCTGCCTTAATGATCTGTCCTTTACCAATGTTTTCATAATCAGATTCCAAATCAAGGTTTGACTCCTTGTCTTTGATCTCGGCCACCAATGATTGTTTTGAGCGACATTCATTGGTTTATGCCAGGGGATTTTATGGAAATCACACCATTTTCTGGTGTCCTTCTTTGTCTTCCCGTGACCCTTCTTTTCCTGTGTCTTGGATTGGTTTTCGGGAGACTGTTTGTTAGGGCCGTCTTTCTCATACTTTGGTTGTTACAAATTTGCAGACCCGAATTCCTGTTTGTTCTGGTGCTTAAATTTCTGCTCAATTTTAACAGCATATCGATAAGTAGCACCGAGTGATGAGATGAATAGAAAATCCATTTCAGTCTGGATGTATCTGTGTAGAACCCCATGGTATTTCAAAACCAAATGTTGCTCGTAGTTTTTGATACCCAGCTTGGTGTGCAAGGTATGGAAGGTATTGGTGAACTCCGAAACTACTTGGCCCCTCTCTTGCCACAGTGTGGTCCATCTCATGTACTGGTCCTCATAGTTGCCAACAGGGTAATATTGTTCCTTTACTGCATCCACAAAAAAATCCCAAGTGGGATCGACCCCATATATTCTAGACTCCTCTATGGAACTTTTCTCCCAGTAAGTTTCCCACTAATGTTTGACATGAGGGAGAGATTTAAGGAGTGTGAAGGTGATCTTTTCTTTGTCGGAAAAATTGTGAAGAGAGAAATAACCTTCTAGCAGAGTTAACCATTTTTCTAGGGCTTCTGCATCTATCTGTCCTTGAAATATAGGAATATCAAAATTAACTTGTACCTTGAAAGGTGAGGTTCCTCCAAAGTGGTCACTTGATGAATATGTGCCTAATGCTATTAGTAGGTGTTTAAGGATGTGGGAAAAATTCTCCATCATTTCGTCCCTCTGTCACGTGAGAGCTTTCTCAAGCAATAGATTGATAGGATCATCTGCTCCGTCATTTTTCTTTTCTTCCACCATTGAGGGTTTCTTGGGTGTGCGAGAGTGATTTTCTTCAAGAGAGACAATCTTGAGACACAACTTTCCATACTCGGACCTTGTCGGGGATATGCACTGAAAAAACAATCAAGAGCAACCTGCTCTGATACCACTAATCCATATTATTTTCGACACGAAACGAGAGCGGAGATATAAAAAATAAATGCATAGAGATATCGCGTATATCCAATAATATAACATAAATATATCAGAGATGCAACCATAAACACAAAGATAAAATAATACACAATTTCTATTAATGAAAGAAATGTACAGAGACTGTAAAAATATAGAGTGAAAGACACGTTAGAATGGTGGCAACTTATCTCTGAGAAGAGATGTGACGGCTACTTCCATTCGCAAGAAGATGAATACAATGAGGCTATGAAGGCCTTTTTACAATAAATAGGAATTCCAAAAACCCTAGACATCCAAAAACCTAACCCTAGGAGATGGATCGCCAAAAGTCATGTGGGCCCCGTTTGGGTAAGTTAGTACATCAACTTCCCGTGGTCGTAACTTTTGCATACGATCTCCATTTTAGGCGTATGATAGCTCGTTGGAAAGGTATTTTCGAGGAGATTAATTTTGGGGGCCCAATAATGCATTTGGCTATCATTGAGAAATTGATCTCGAAAAGCCTTCATTTAGGCCCTCAAAATGGCCCCGAAAGTTAAAGCCTGCAAAAAATAGTAAATTGCCAAAATTGCCAGAAAACTATTTTGAGCCATTTGAAAAGGTGGGTGGCCACCGATAACCACCTGGATCAATCCTCCCTCCTTAGGAATAAATGGTATCCATTGCGTTGAGTTCTCGAGGGAGACGGGAAAGCGTTTGCTGGATCTGCATCTTGGTGAGCTTCTTGTATTGCTGGAGACGTCACGCTGCTTAGTTTGTGGAAGTTTGTCGTGAACCTGTTGAAGTCGAGGCTGTTAAACAAGTTGCGATACATGAGAGGATGGTGTGAAGAAGGAATCTTTGTGATTTTCTACAATCTTGTTGACCTTCTTCTGTTGGATAGAGAGTGCAGGGGGTGAGGCTGTAGTGGTTGCAGTGTCCTTCTGTTCCCCTTTTGAACAGATTGTGAAGAAGTTAAATTTTGCAGTATTAGATACTACCTTGCGACACTTTTTAGATGGAACAATAGTTGGAACTACCTCTGATATTCTGTAGAGATGACCTCCCAAAGTAACAATGACACTATGGAGTTGAGACTCATAAACAACATGGCATCTCCACATATATGTTTGGCCCAAGAGAACATCACAGACATCCAGTGGGGAAACATCACATAATACCTCATCCTTGAAGGGTTGGATGCCGTATGACAATTGACATTGTTGGCTGACACGGAGATCTCGTCCTTGATGAAGCCACCCGATGTTGTATGGCTGCGGGTGTGGTGTTGTCGACAATCCCAACTGTTTGACGACCTCTATTAAGATGAGGTTTTTCTGGCTTCCGTTATCAACAATAAAATGCAGTGGGGTCCCCTTCACCCACATCTATGAATGAAAAAGGAACTCCCCCTCTTCAAGATCTGTTGGTTCTTCTGGTTGAATTGTTGCGGTCGTGACAATAGCAGTGGGGTCTGCATCAATGATTTGTCCTTTACCAGTGTTTTCAAAATCAAATTCTGAATCAGGGTTCGGCTCCTTATCTTTGATCTCGTCCACCAATGACTGTTTTAAGCGACATTCATCGATGTTGTGCCAGGGGATTTTGTGGAAATCATACCATTTTCTGGTGTCCTTCTTTGTCTTCCCGTGACCCTTCTTTTCCTGTGTCTTGGACTGATTTTTGGGAGACTGTTTGTTAGGGTCGTCTTTGTCATACTTTGGTTGTTGCAGATTTGCAGGTCCAAATTCCCGTTTGTTCTGGTGCTTAAATTTCTGCTCAATTTTAACAACATATCGATAAGCAACACCGAGTGATGAGATGTCCAGAAAAACCATTTCAGTTTGGATATATCTATGTAGAGCCCCACAGTATTTTAGAACCAAATTTCATTCGGAGTCTTTGATACCTAGCTTGGTGTGCAAGGTATGGAAGGTATTGGTGAACTCCAGAACTTCTTGGCCCCTCTCTTTCCGCAGTGTGGTCCATCTCATGTACTGGTCCTCATAGTTGCCAACAGGGTAATACTGTTCCTTTACCGCATCCACAAAAAAATCCCAGGTGGGATCAGCCCCATATATTCCAGACTCCTCTGTGAAAATTTGCTCCCAGTAAGTTTCCCACCAATGTTTAACATGAGGGATAACTTTAAGGAGTGTGAATGTGATCTTTTCTTTGTCGAAAAAATTGTGAAGAGAGAAATAATCTTCTAGCAGAGTTAACCATTTTTCTAGGGCTTCTGCATCTATCTGTCCTTCAAATACAGGAATATCAAAATTAACTTGTACCTTGAAAGGTGAGGTTCCTCCAAAGTGGTCGCTTGATGAAGATGCGCCTGATGCTATCGACAGGCGTTGAAGGATGTGGGCAAAATTCTCCATCATTTAATCCCTCTCTCGTGTGAGAGCTTTCTCAAGCAACATATTGACAGGATCGTCTGCTCCATCGTTTTTCTTTTATTCCGCCATTGAGGGTTTCTTAGGTGTGCGAGAGTGATTGTCTTCAAGAGAGACAAGCTTGAGACCCAACTTTCTATACTCGGACCTCGTCGGGGACATGCACTGAAAAAACGATCAAGAGCATCATGCTCTGATACCACTGATACAAATTATTTTCGGCATGAAATGAGAGTGAAGATAAAATACAGAAATGCACAGAGATATCACATATATCCAATAATATATAACATAAATATATCAGAGATGCAACCATAAACACAAATATATAGTAGTATACGATTTCTATTAATGAAAGAAATGTACAAAGACTGTAAAAATACAGAGTGAAAGACTCGCTAGAATGGTGGCAACTTATCTCTGAGAAGAGATGTGACGGCTACTCGCATTTGCAAGAAGATGATTACAATGAGGCTCTGAAGGCCTTTTTACAATAAACAGGAATGCCAAAATCCCTAGACATCCAAAAACCTAACCCTAGGAGATGGAGCGCCAAAAGTCATGTGGGCCCCGTTTGGGTAAGTTAGTACATCAACTTCCCGGGGTCGTAACTTTTGCATGCGATCTCCGTTTTAGGCGTATGATAGCTCGTTCGAAAGGTATTATTGAGGAGATTCATTTTGGGGGATCAATCATGCATTTGGTTGTCATTGGGAACCTATATCTCAAAAAACCTTCATTTAGTCCCTCAAAATGGCCCCGGAAGTTAAAACCTGCTAAAAATAGTAAATTGCCAGAATTGCCAGAAAACTATTTTGAGCCAGTCGAAAAAGGTGGGTGGCCACCAATATCCACCTAGATCAATCCTCCCTTCTTAGGAAGAAATGGTCTCCATTGCGTTGAGTTCCCGGGGGAGAGGGGAAAGTGTTTGCTGGATCTGCATCTTGGTGAGCTGCTTGTATTGCTGGAGACGTCGCACTGCTTACTTTGTGGAAGTCTTTCATGAACCTCTTGAAGTTGAGGCTGTTCAACAAGTCAAGCTACATGAAAGGATGGTGTGCAGAAGGAATCTTTGCGCTCTGATGCAATCTTGTCGAACTGCTTCTATTGGATAGAAGGTGCAGGGGGGAGGCTGTAGTGGTTGGAGTGTCCTTCTGTTCCCCTTTTGAACAGATTGTGAAGAAGCCAACTTTTGTAGTATGAGATACTACCTTGCGACACTTTTTAGGCGGAACAATAGTTGTAAATACCTCTGGTATTCTGTAGAGATTCCCCCCCAAAGTAACATTGACACTATGGGGCCAAGACTCATAAACAACATGGTGTCTCCACATATATGGTTGGCCCAAGAGAACATCATAGACATCCAGTGGGGCAACATCACATAATACCTCATCCTTGAAGGGTTGGATGCCGTATGACAATCGACATTGTTGGCTGACATGGAGATCTCGTCCATGCCGAAGCCACCCGATGTTGTATGGCTGTGGGTGTGGTGTTGTCGACAATCCCAACTGTTTGATGACCTCTGCTGAGATGAGGTTTTTCTGGCTTCTGCTATCAACAATAAAATGCAGTGGGGTCCCCTTCACCCACATCTGTGAATGAAAAATGAACTCCCCCTCTTTAGGATCTATTGATTCTTCTAGTTGAATTTATGTGGTCATGACAATAGCAGTGGGGTCTGCGTCAATGATCTGTCCTTTACCAATGTTTTCAGAATCAGATTCTGAATCAGGGTTTGGCTCCTTGTCTTTGATCTCAGCGACCAATGACTATTTTGAGTGACATTCATCAGTGTTGTGCCAAGGGTTTTTGCGGAAATCACACCATTTTCTAGTGTCCTTCATTGTCTTCCCGTGACCCTTCTTTTCCTGTATCTTGGATTGGTTTTCGGGAGACTGTTTGTTAGGGCCGTCTTTGTCATACTTTGGTTGTTGCGGATTTGCAGACCCAAATTCCCATTTTTTCTGGTGCTTAAATTTCTACTCAATTTTAACAGCATATCGATAAACAACATTGAGTGATGAGATGTCCAGAAAATCCATTTCAGTCTAGATGTATCTGTGTAGAGCCCCACGATATTTCAGAACCAAATGTCGCTTGGAGTCTTTGATACCCAACTTGTTGCGCAAGGTATGGAAGGTATTGGTGAATTCTAGAACTTCTTGGCCCCTCTCTTGCCGCAGTGTGGTCCATCTCATGTACTGGTCCTCATAGTTGCCAATAGGGTAATACTGTTCCTTTACTGCATCCACAAAAAAATCCCAAGTGGGATCGGCCCCATATATTCTAGACTCCTCTGTGGAACTTTGCTCCCAATAAGTTTCCCACCAATGTTTGACATGAGGGAGAGATTTAAAGAGTGTGAAGGTGATCCTTTCTTTGTCGAAAAAATTGTGAGCAGAGAAATAACCTTCTAACAGAGTTAACCATTTTTCTAGGGCTTCTGCATCTATCTGTCCTTCAAATACAGGAATATCAAAATTAACTTGTACCTTGAAAGGTGAGGTTCCTCCAAAGTGGCCACTTGATGAAGATGTGCCTGATGCTATCGACAGGCATTGAAGGATGTGGGAAAAATTCTCCATCATTTCGTCCCTCTGTCGCGTGAGAGCTTTCTCAAGCAACAGATTGATAGGATCGTCTACTCCGTCATTTTTCTTTTCTTCTGCCATTGAGGGTTTCTTGGGTGTGTGAGAGCGATTGTATTCAAGAGAGACAAGCTTAAGACCCAAATTTCTATACTTGTACCTCTTTGAGGACATGCACTGAAAAAATGATCCAAAGCAGCTTGCTCTGATATCACTGATCCGGATGATTTTCGACACGAAATGAGAGAAGAGATATAATAAAGAAATGCACAGAGATATCGCATATATCCAATAATATAACATAAATATATCAGAGATGTAACCATAAACACAAGGATACAATAATACACAATTTCTATTAATGAAATAAATGTACAGAGACTGTAAAAATATAGAGTGAAAGACTCGCTAGAATGGTGGCAGCTTATCTCTGAGAAGAGATGTGACAGCTACTCGCATTCAAAAGAAGATGATTACAATGAGGCTCTGAAGGAATTTTTACAATAAACAGTAATTCCCAAAACCCTAGACATCCAAAAACCTAACCCTAGGAGATGGAGCACCAAAAGTCATGTGGGCCCCGTTTGGGTAAGTTAGTACATCAACTTCCCGGGGTCTTAATTTTTGCATACGATCTCCGTTTTAGGCGTATGATAGCTCGTTGGAAAGGTATCATCGAGGAGATTAATTTTAGGGGATAAATTAATCCTTTAGCTATCATTGAGAACCTCGATCTCGAAAAACCTTCATTTCGGCCCTCAAAATGGCCTCGGAAGTTAAAACCTGCTAAAAATAGTAAATTGCCAAAATTGCCAAAAAATTGTTTTGAGCTAGTCGGAAAAGGTGGGTGGCCACCGATATCCACCTGGATCATGGGATTACCCATGATTGGAATGAAATAAGTCACGGATTCCAATCAAGTACACTACATATATAGGTCATATAAATGTATCAAGTGTAGCCATGAGCAATACACAATGGATCTACATCTCAAAATCAGTCGAAGATATACAAGTACAATATGCATCTTCAAGAAGCTAGTGATGCCTGCGACAGGAGATGAAGACTTCATAGCTTGAGCAACAACTTCAATATCTTCAAAAATCAGGTAGGAGTACAATGGGAGTGTAAGACTCACTATCCCGAGGTCTTCGACAAGCCATCAGGAAAAGACTGGAGGATCTCGATGATCAGGCAGAGAACTTCATCGATTTTGAATTTGGACTTGACTAGACTCATGGGATGGTCAAATCATGAAATTCAAGAGAAAAACAGTAGAAAGTTTGACTCAGGTTGGATAAAAATTCCCTTCGACAAAAGCACAAAAGATGATTAGACTCAGGCAGTGTCACATTCACATAAGTCTGAGATGCAAGAGGCATCAAAAGCTCTCCATATGTTTGGAAGAGTAACCAAATGGAGGAGGACACAAATCTATGTAGCGAGAACAAATTCCTAAGGCCATACTAGATCCCAATGCTTGACGATCAAACAAAAGGATGTGCTTTGTCCAAGGGTGACTATCTTTGCTGCCAAAAAAAGAATGTATATTTCCCGTCCCATCTTTTTGGAATATTTGATTTTTTTTCTTTTTCAATTTTTTAATGATCTTGAAAAAGAATAAAAGAATGTTACTTTACAAAGGAGGAACTAGTGTCACGAGCAAGCAAACTAGTTTGAATTGCATGGAACATACTGATGCTCAAGGCAAGGAGACATGTGCAGGATAAGGACACTCGGGGAAAATTCCTCCATGGGTCAAGGTGTCAGATCACAAAGGAAAAAAATGTTGCAAGGCTTGTGTATAAGGAATGATTCAAAGGTTCAGTTGAGAGCAACATGGAGCCAACATTAGGCCAAAGATGCAAAGATGAGACCCAAAATGCGATTAATCATGACACAACAAGACTCCTTCCATGTAAATTTTACGAGCCCAAAGAAGGTAAGCTCGGTGGTTTTTTCAAGTTTTAGAGAGTCTAAACAAATGTAAAAAGAAGACTCCAGGGAGTACCTTTTTCGCAATTAGCCCAATCTACTCGAAAAAGGGGTAAATTTTCACTGAAAGTTCATCTTTTTAAAACCGTTTTAATGAGTGTGAAAAAGACAAGATCACTCGACTATCTTTTCAATTTTAAGGAGTCTGAAAAGAGCTTAACTATGGACTCACAACCTTTTTCTGAGTTTAGTCTCCTTAGCCCCAAAAAATATAAAATTGACTAAGGATAACTCTCTCGGTGAGACAAATCTCTCGAGGCGTACCTTTTTCCGCTATAATCTACTAGCTGGAAAAAGGGTTAAACTCATGCCAAGTAGATTTTCTTATGGACCAATTTAACGAGTGTGAAGGAACAAGGTCACTCGACGATATTTTTAACTTTAGGGAGTCTGAAAAGAGATTAACTATGGACTCTGAGGGTGTTCATTTTTCGTAAGTAATCTCCAAGGTTCGAAAAAGGTGATAAACCAAAACCAAGGACAATGTTCCTTTTTTGAATATTTATTCCCTCAGGCCCGAAAAAGGGTTAAACTTACACCTGAGAATACTCTTCTAGCGAACTGAAGTTCCTAGAACATACATTTATTCGTAAAATTATCCATCCCGAATAAAAAAAGGGTAAACTACCGCTGGACATATGTTCCTTCAAATTTGAGTTTGGCAAGCGTGAAGGGAAACAAGATTGCTCAAAAATATTTTCAATTTTAGAGAGTCTGAAAAGGGCTTAAAGAAGACTCCAGGGGGCTACTTTTCTCAAGTAATCCAGACGATATCAAAAATAATTAATACATTCTCATTGGATGTTGCTTTCAAATTTTAAAGTGAGCTTGAAAGAAAACAAAGCGTGCTCATTAGGGAGTCCCTGAGGGTACTAAGGCCATGGATGACGATGTCGAAAAGTCAACAAGAAATGTGTGTCTAATTTATTTTTCCCTTAAATAAATTGGACAATAAATATTAATCTATTATCTCATAATTACTTGAAAATAGTTAACTGAAATGGAAAATCAGTTAGCTATAGGAAATTCGAGTTCAAAGGTTGACTGGTGGGACATGGAAGTCGAATTAGTTGTAACCAAGTGACTTGAAGTTGTAACAGAGTTATAAGTGTAGTTATGTGATTTGTGAAGTAGTTTAACTCAGTTAAGTGAGTTAAGCTCAGTTGTACTAGTTGTAACTGAACTTACACTAGTGAGAGTTCAATGAATTAATTATTAATTAATTCACAATCAGTGAACTCACATGCAACTGAAGATTTACCACTGTTAACTACATGCATGTCAGATCCAATGGAGACCCAGTTGAGATAACATGTGAAAGGGACAGTTTGGATATCAATTTTGATTTGAGTGAAGTTCACTCATGCAATCACACACACAGTGGATTTTCCCATGAAGAATGCATAGCCTAGGCAAGAGGAATTCGAATTCATTTGCAGGGTTTTCATTGCAGTGATTGCGTAGAGGAGGCAGGTTGTCTGGAGGCATAGAATTGGCACATGTATTTGCTGATTTTTGCATGACAGTGTGAGACAATTGTTATTGTACTAATAGCTCTTGGATTAGAGTTTTGTACGAGATTGTTTCATGATCCATGATATACATAGTATATGATAGTGGGGTTTTTAGCTTTATGCTTTCCCGATAAAAAATCCGTGTTATGTGCGATTGATATTTCTTCTTGATATTGCAATTGGTGATCGTGTTTTAAATTCTGCAAGAATATTTGTAGAATCGATTCTGTATTTAATAGTGGCATATAATTGTTAGATCAAGATACTCTAGGTAATACATAATTTGTATTAAAATTTCTACATGGTATCAGAGCGCAGAAGATTACAGAAGCTGAGTTTGTGATTGGATAGAATTTGAATTTGCAGAAAGAATTTTTTGGTGCTAAAGCTGATTCAAGATCGAAATGGATTTCAATGTCTTGAGGTTAGAGTATGCACTCAAGGGAAGATCAAACTACATTTATTGTAAGGACAGGATGGAGGCAGTACTCGAAGACAAATCTTGATGCATGGAAAAAGAAAGTGGCAAACGCGAGGAGGATCTTGTTGGAGGGAGTACAATACCACATTGTCTCAAGCCCCCATGGGAAATTCACACCATATGTGATGTGGAAGACTTTGACAGATCTATTGCAAAACAACAACGACCATAGGAAATTGGTGCTCAAAGATAAACTCAGGAAGATCGAGATGGAGAAGGGTGACTCCATTCCAAAATATCTCACGAAGTTTGTCCAATGTCGGGATGAGATGGGGAGTGTGGGAATAACATTCCATTATGATGATTTGGTGAGCTTGTCTCTCCTAGGAATTCCCAAGAGTTGGCATAGTTATCAAGACTCTGTCAATGGAAGGGAAAAATTGTCAAATTGGGAACGACTATGGTCGGATCTAGTGCAGGAGGAGTTCAGGTGGAACACCAGAGATGGATCTTCATCAAATCATGATGATGAAGAGGATTGTTCTTTGGCTTCCAAGGAAGGGAGAGGGAAGGTGAAGAAATTCCTTTCAAAATCCGAGTCTGAAGGCAAGAATCTAGATTTGTCCAAAGTGAATTGTTTTTACTGTCACGAACATGGGCATCTCGCTACTAACTGTCCATAGAATAAGAATAAAAAGAAGGTTGTTGGAGTTGCAATTGGTGAGTCCCTTGCCTTGCAATTTGAACTTGAATTCCCTTTGATCGCATGCATGGTGTCAAGTTCATTTGGATCGATGTGGTATTTGGATAGTGGCACTTCCTTCCACATGATGAGAGATAAGGAGTTTTTCAGTGACTTGGAGGAGAGAGATCTCAAAATGCATATAGATATGGGTGACGATGGACGATACAGTGCGAATGGAATTGGTACCATTACCTTTCAGAGGGATTCATGTAAACCATTTCAATTGAAAAATGTTATGCATGTTCTAGGTCTGAAGAAAAACCTAGTCTCAGTTGCAATGTTGGAGGATAGAGGCTATGACGTTGTTTTCAGTGGTGGAAAATCTTTTCTGCAACATAAAAAAATAGGTCAAGTCTAGAGGATAGGGATTCGAGTTAAGAATCTCTACATGTTGGAGGTAGATGGTTGTGCTGCCATGATGAGCAAGGCAGAAAAAGTGGGGAGTCGGGATGAGGGCAAATTATGGCACAGGCGATTGGGCCATATTCATCACAGAGCCTTGAAGATCATGAAACAAATATCTACTAGACTTCCAATGGGAACACTTGCTCAGTTAGATAAGTGCAAGGGTTGCACCATAGGGAAGTATGTAAAGTCCACCTTTCATGAAAAGGAGAACCGTGCTTCAGTGATCCTGGAGAGAGTTCACACAGATGTGTGTGGACCATTCTCGGTTGCTTCAACAACAAAACACAAGTATTATGTTATTTTTGTTGATGAATTTTCTTGTAAATGTTGGATCTTCTTCATGCAGAAGAAGGATCAAACATTATCAAAGTTCTGTGAGTTTAAAGCATTGGTGGAGAAAGAGTCGGGGATGCAAGTGAAGGCTCTGAGGAGCGATAATTGTGGAGAATACATCTCTAACAAATTCAAATACTTCTGCAGCAAAGAAGGAATTCAAAGAGAAATCATAGCGCCTCATAACCCACAAAAAAATGGGGTTGTGGAGAGAAAGAACATAACGATTGTGGGTGCATCACAAGAAATGTTGCATGATCGGGGCCTACCAATGCATTTGTGGGAGGAAGCATGCAACACTACGATTTATGTGAAAATTTTTTGTCCTCGTAGAGTACTTGGCATGAGTACACCTGAAGAATCTTTCACTGATAAGAAACCTGATGTTTCTCATTTTAAGATTTTTGGCTCATTTGTTTATGTGCATTTGACCAAGGATGCCAGGAAGAAGCTGGAACCGACTGCTGAAGTTGGGATATTTGTGGGGTACACAGAAACACCCCATAATTATCATGTGTGTTTGCCTAATAGTAATATGACTGTTATGTGACGGGATATAAAATTTGATGAGGGGAAAGCCATGCGGTTGTCGCTTGAGAGGGAGATAGACTTGCATGCAAAGGAGGAACTATTGGTTCCCAAAGATGAGTCTCAAGATGTGGATCAGCCACATGAGGATGTTCATGGAGTGGAGGAATCCACTCATGCAGATCCATCCATCAGAAATGGTAGAAAGCACACCACGAAAGATGATAGATTGAGACTAGATGCTGCACAGAATGTATTAGCCCCTACTTCACAGCGCAGAAAAAGATAGTCTCTTGATCGATTAACTGGATACATGGCTGTCATGAGAAAATGTATTGTGACTGAACCATCTTCCTTTAAGGAAGCAGTGCAGGATCCCACTTGGGTTGATGCAATGGTTTAGGAGTATGACTCCATTGTAAAAAAAATGCATGGGAAATTGTCCCAAGACTGGTTGACAAATCAGTGGTAGGTTCGAGATGGATCTACAAGGTAAAGAAAGATGATGATGGGAGTGTGGAGAAATACAAGGCCATGTTTTTGTCCCTGGTCTTCTCACAGATTGAGGGGATATATTATGATGAGACCTTTGCACCTGTCACAAGGTACTCTTCCATAAGATCCATCTTTTCATTCTCAGCGCAGATGGGCTGGTGCATTCATCAGATGGATGTAAAAACTATGTTTCTCAATGGGATCGTTGAGGAAGAAGTGTACATTGAGTAGCCAGAAGGTTTTGAGACCTTTGACAGGGAGTCACATGTGTGCAGACTCAAGAGAGCATTGTATGGGCTGAAGCAAGCACCCCATGCTTGGTACACTCAGATATACAACTATTTCACCGGACTGGGCTTCACCAAAAGTGAAGCAGATGAAAACCTATACCAAATTGTGGTGGAGGGTAATATTTTAATCACTGTTCTTTATTTTGATGATTTAATACTGAATGGTGATGAGCAGCTGATACACTCATGCAAGGAGGACCTTGCAAAGGAGTTCGAGATGAAGGATTTGGGCCTTCTTCATTATTTCCTTGGATTGGAAATATGGCAGTGAGATGGTGAAATTTTTGTGTCTCAAGGAAAGTATGCAAGGGAGATACTGGGTAAGTTTCACATGGAGGGATACAAACCCATGGATACTCCTCTTACAAGAAACTGGAGGAAAGAGGATGCTACTTTTGGAGAAGTAGTGGATGCTATTGTCTATCGATAGTTAGTTGGTTCTCTAATGTATTATGGTACAAACAGACGAATGAGGTGAAGTTGCATGGATTCATGGATGCAGATTGGGCAGGAATCCCAACGGAAAAAAGAGCACATCAGGGGGGATCTTTAGTATCAGATCTACAGTTGTTTCTTGGTAGAGCAGGAAGCAGAGGTCCGTGGCACTCAGTTTAGCGGAAGCAAAATACATGGCAGAAATTCAAGTTGCATGTGAGGCTATCTGGATGAGAAAGATCTTGGTTGGTTTTCTTGGTTCTCATTTAGATCCGACAGTGATTCATTGTGATAATGAGAGTTGCATTAAACTCTTGATTAATCCTGTTTTTCATGATAGATCTAATAATATAGATATCTAGTATCATCATCTCAGGTATTGTGTGCAATAGAAGATCATCTTGCTTCAGTACATTCCTATGGAAGATCAGGATGCAAACATTCTGACGAAGGTGCTAACCAGGAGAAAATTCGAATACCATAGAGACAGGATTGGGGTGAAGGATAATCACTTTCTTGTTGAGAGGGAGTGTTGAAAAGTCAACAATAAATGTGTGTCTAATTTATTTTTCCCTTAAATAAATTGGACAATAAATATTAATATTTTATCTCATAATTACTTGAAAATAGTTAACTGAAATGGAAAATTAGTTAGCTATAGGAAATTTGAGTTCAAAGGTTGATTGGTGGGACATGGAAGTCGAATTAGTTGTAACTAAGTGAATTGAAGTTGTAACAAAGTTATAAGTGTAGTTATGTGATTTTTGAAGTAGTTTAACTCAGTTAAGTGAGTTAAGCTCAGTTGTACTAGTTGTAATTGAACTTATACAAGTGAGAGTTCAGTGAATTAATTATTAATTAATTCACAATCAATGAATTGACATGCAACTGAAGATTTACCACTGTTAACTACATGCATGTCAGATCTAGTGGAGACCCAGTTGAGATAACAGGTGAAAGGGACAGTTTGGCTATTAGTTGTGATTTGAGTGAAGTGCACTCATGCAATCACACACATAGTGGATGTTCCCATGAGAAATGTGTATCCTAGGCAAGAGGAATTCAAAATTATTTGCAAGGTTTTCATTGCAGGGATTGCGCAGAGGAGGCAGGCTGTCTGGAGGCATAGAATTGGCACATGTATTTGTTGATTTTTGCATGACAGTGTGAGACGATTTTTATTGTACTGAGAGATCTTGGATTAGAGTTTTGTATGAGATTGTTTCATGATCCATGATATACATAATATATGATAGTGGGGTTTTTAGCTTTATTCTTTCCCGGTAAAACATATGTGTTATGTGCGATTGATCTTTCTTCTTGATATTGCAATTGGTGATTGTGTTTTAAATTCCACAAGAATATTTGTAGAATCGATTATGTATTTGATAGTGGCATATGATTGTTAGAACAAGAGATTCCAGGCAATACATAATTTGTATTAAAATTTCTACAGATGATTAGCTAAAAAATGAGGCTTCAATATGTAATAATGACGTGACTAACACAAAATCCCAAGCCTATAGTCAAAACTGACATCATGGACGCCAAAATGTAGCAAAGGATGTACCTAGGGAATCCATGTAGAGGTAGGCTTTACCACCTAATTACGACACTTCTAAAGAAACAAAGAAGGTTCTATGTCACACTTCAGTGGGATCGATCCTAAGGCCAAATTAACGAGGAAATGAATAATGCAAGTAGGGAAAAATATAACCTATATGCCAGCTTCTAGGTCAATACCTATCAGAACGGATCGATAGGATGAACAGATTTCAAAGACAAAATGTCTCCAAGATCCTACATATAAGGCCAATAACACTCATCTAGAAGTTAATAAATCCACTAGAGATAGAAACTTCAGAAAATAAGAGGTGCTACTGAAGACAAAACTTGAAAACAATAAAACTAGACTATGCAATATGTACAAGGTGTCGTATAGTCGTACGGTTCATGCGAGGTAGTAGTTCAAGTAGATCCTGCTGCTAGGCTGTCACCAAGAGTCTCTTTGATAGTCAACTTGAAAATTCTCCCAAAAGGGAAGAAAACACAAACCACTGTGTAAGTCTTTCCATGTTATACAAATTGTCATCATGACTTCAAGGATAGCCTCATCTGAAGGAAATTCAAAATCCAAGAAATCATGCGAACGAGGAGGGTCGAAAGCCCCAAAGGGAGAAGAAAATTGACCATATTCCATATGACGATGGAGGTTTTGTCCAGGACTGGCAGAGAGTATCAATGAAGAATCACAAGCACGAGGGCTTGATGATATATAAACAACGAGATTAGACTCAAAAGGAGTCTTAATATCACTTGGACCAAGAGGGGGAAGAAAGGACTCCCATGCCCCTATTGATAAAACGACTGATCAATTGTTGAGACCATGTCTCGAGAAGGAAAACATGATTGCACAGGTTCCTTCTCAGGAGAAATTGAACACCGATGATAAGATGCCACATAATTAACCTGTGGTAGAGTAGAGTCTACATAAACACCAGGAACATATAAAGGGACAACCTGAACTAATGATGAATTAGGATGGTGATTATCATATGCTAGTTGGTCGATAGTGACAAAGCTTCCATTGTGAGGGAAATGCATCACCTGGAAGAGTGTAGACACCAAAACGTTCATAATATATACATAATCACACCTGAGAAGCATATTGAAATATAACAAGCCTTGCACCACTATAACATCGACAAGGACAAACTTCCCACCTAACGATATATTTAACTGAGGAAGAACCCCCAAATATTCACTAGGACTTCAGTCAAAATCCAATAGCTCATGTGAAGCAATCACAAGCTTGGGAGAACCCAAAGCTTGCCAAGTTGAGGAAGATAAAATACTTGCTGAGGATCCTTCATCTACAATACATCAGTAAATGTTTTTTTATTTAACTTCAACCCTTGTTTGAAAGGGTGTAGAAGAAGGAAGATGAGGCTCAACAAGATCATTTCAATCAAAGGAAACCATCCTAGGGCTTGGAAGGGGTGTGATTGAAGTGAGTGGAATTCCCCCTTCTTTTTAAAGTATTGAACTGGAAATGCTAAAAAAATAGTCGGTAGACACATCACTCCTCATCAGAAGAGTGGGATCAACTGAAGATAGCATCAATGTGGCCACTTTGGTAGACTCGAAACTCTTCAAGAGAAGAGTGGTATCATCCGAAGATTGCATTGGCACAACCACTTCCTCAACCCCTGGCTAAATAGGCTGCAAGACCACATGGTCTGAAGGCACATCACCCCCTAAAAAATGAGTGGGATCGACCAAAGATTGCATCGGAATAATCACTTTCTTAACCACTATATGAATAGACTATGAGGAAACCCCAGAAGATTCAGAATCGGAAGAACTTGCAGACAGGGACCACAATCTTTGTGCCTCTAGAATGCCAGGGCACAGATGAGTAAGCTGATATCCCTTGCAAATCTTTCAAGGGAACTTAGGCTTATGTCCTATCTGTCTAGGCTTCTAAACATAATCAATGCCCCCAACATGACTAGGAGTGGTTGGTTGCACATCTCCAACATGACTAGCAGAGGTTGGGGATCGGTCGGTAACATGACTTGCAGAGGCTACAGACCTATCATTGGTATGACTAGCAGTGACTGGACTTTTCCCCCTAGTATGACCGATAGAGGCTGGGTGCATTCCCTCAACATGACTTGAAGAGGTTGGGTGCTGGTCTTCAACATGACTTGAAGAGGTTTATGACCTATCTCCAACATGACTAACAGAGGTTAGTGATTTCTTCTTCCTATTCTTCCTCTTTCTATTTCTTTTAGACTTCCAATTACTAGTAACTATACTTTCACCAAAGTGTTGTTTTTCTTCATATGAGATATAATAGATATATTATTACAATGACGAGTGTTCCATATATAGGGAACATATGGTGACCATCTATGAAAGGATGTGTCCCTTGAATAATCAATAACTATTTATTATTATCATTTACTTATTATATATGATATTTAATAATCAATAATTATATTATTAATTATTATTCTAAGAGAATGTCTTCCCAATGTTGTCTAAACAACAAAACCCCCTCTCAACGAGGGAGACATTCTGCATCATTCCAAGCTTGTCTCTGAAGTATACAAACTTCACCCTAGACTCAAGACACTTGTCTGTCAGTCTTGGGAGGCATCTCTCTACCACCTGAACTGAGGAGAAACTCCTTTTGTGGCTCTCCCTCTGAGCCAATTAACTCTCTCTAAGATCAGGCTCACTCTGGGTCTGCATGTAATAACATATAGCATCTTGAGTCTTTATCATTTCTTGTCAAATCTCCATGACTAGGACAAAGACCACACAAAGATCTTTCACCACAAGTACACACCTATGAGTTAATGTTATCTTGATGCTAACTGGCACGTGGAAAACACTTCAAGCACCTCGAGTCCATATTATTCCTTTTCATTATCAAGGAAGGAATATGTTTGGGCCCATTTACCACAAGTGCACCTTTATGATAAATGTATCCTATCTCCCTTGGTCTGCATCCCAATCTAGGAGAAGTTATGCCCAATGTTGAAACATCAACACTCCCTCTTAGCTAGGGAGGTATATTTCCATAGTAGTACACAAATATTGTCTAGAGACACACAGTCTTTGCTAGTGGTACACAACCACCATAGTATAAAACGACTTGTCACACATGGCACTCCCATGTGGACTTTTAGAGGCTACACTCTCTAGAAACACTAAGGTCAAATCCCATAGTGTGTGATGTCAACAGTCAACTCCCTTGACATGTCCTCATGCGCTCTCCACATGGGACGTTGGTCTATAAGCCCAAATGCACTTATCCCTTCTTGAATAAGTGTCCCACTCATCCCTTCTTGAATAAGTTTCCTCACAAATCAACTCAATTCAATTCACAGAGGAGTACGATCTGGAGAATGTTTATCCCACATGACACTCCCATGTGGACTTCTAGAGGCTACACCCTTTAGAAACACTAGGGTAAACTCCCATACTGTGTGACATGAAGAGTCAACTCCCTTGACATGTCCTCATGTTCTCTCCACATGGGACGTGTCCTCATGTGCTCTCCACAAGGGACATTGGGCTATAAGCCCAAACACACTTATCCCTTCTCAGACAAGTGTCCCACTTATGCCTTCTCGGATAAGTGTCATCACGGATCAACTCAAATCAATCACATAGGAGTACGATCTGAATAATGTCTCAGGAAGATGAAAACATCAACACTCCCTCTCAGTGAGGGAGGCATTCTCTGCGACACCAATTCTGTCACGAAATTACTTGAACTTCGTCCCAGTTTAGTAAGAACATCAACAACCTGCTCATCTATAGGAAGTTACAACACTAATACTTCCTTCTTCTGCACCATGTATCGGATGTAATGGTACTTGATCTCAATGTGGTTTTCTTTTTCATGAAACACTAGATTCTCTGATATCTTCACACAAATTTGGTTACCATAATGAATAATGGTGGAATCTAGCACATGTTCAGATAAATATACAAGGAGCTTGTGAAGCCACACTACTTCATAGACTGACATACTTATTGCAATGTACTCTACTTCTACTGTGCTCAAATCCACATAAGTTTGTTTCCTACTACAATAGGAAACCATGGAAGATCCCAAAGTGAAGCAACACCCGAAGGTTCTCTTTCATTCCACTTCACTCCATGCCCATTCAGAGTCAATATATTCTTTCCATATCATATCAATACTAGAAGTATATTTCATGCCATGTCCAACTGTGCCTCCTAGGTATCTCAACACATGATTCACAACAATCTAGTGTGTCTATCTCGACTGACTCATAAACTGGCTAAGTGCACTCATTGCATAACAAATATTTGGTCTGGTGTTAACCAGATACATCAATGATCCAATCATTTGTCTATATAGATTCGGATCAATTTTGTTAGAATCAAAAAAGACACACTTATTTTCTTCATATTCATCACCATTGGTGTAGCCACAGGCTTCGAGTTCAACATCCCAAACTTCTTCAATATCTCAACTGTGTACTTCCCCTGAATCAAGAAGATCTCATCAGTTCTCTGCCACACCTCTAGTCCCAAGAAGTAGTGCATCATGCCAAGGTCCTTCATCACAAGCTTAGAGGCCAATGCATACTTACATTCATCAATAATGCTCTCTGTATCAGTGAGGAATAAATCATCAACATAGAGGACAAAAATCAGGGACTCACCTTTAACGGTCTTGTAGTACATGATGGGATCAACAACACTTTTTTTGAAGCCAAAAAATAATCAGGTGTCCATCAATCCTTGCATACCAAGCTCGAGGTGGTTGCTTGAGTCCATACAAGGCCATCTTAAACTTGCACACATGAGACTCCTTCTCATGTATCACAAAACCATCTAGCTACTCAATGTATACTTCTTCCTCAATATCTCCATTGAGAAAGGTTGTCTTTACACCCATCTGATGTACTCTTTAACCCATGAATGTTGTTGGGGAAATAATCATATGGATAGAAGTGTATCGAGCAACAAGAGAAAATGTCTCCTCATAATATATTCCTTTCTGTTGAGGGTTATGAGGAATGGTGTGATCCTTCTTGATCCCTGCCTCAAAGATCTCTAGGACACATCGAGGTTCCCTCATGGAACCAATGTCCCCCAAGACATATCGATATTTCTTTGTGAAACCAATGTCTTGGATCCTTCATCTAGTAATCCATTGATTACTCTACAATCAACTAGTAGCATACTGCTATTACCATGCCATCGGTATCTCAAATCATCCGCCACATTCTTTATGACTATGCTTCAATAAACCAGTAGCACACAACTACTACAATGTCGTCCAATAGTACACAATTGTTTCCATGTCATATAAATACCTGTGTTCAGTGTCTCTTCAATATTCCTCCTTCGAGAGAACCAACCCATCGATTAGAGACATATTAAAGAAAACTACATCATTGTCACTGATGATAATCGTAATCCACTCAAACATCTCAACATTTTCCTGGGTACAGATCCCGCTCGACCATTTGATCGTGTTAAAAACAAATTCTTTGCACATTGTTTTTCTAGGTCTATCAGGAAATCACAAAGAAAGGAATCAATCCTAATTTGTATTCGATGCTCCTATTGCTCGTATCTTAGGTGTGTGATTTTGGTTGAGAAATCCTAGAGGGTTGTGTTTTTTTAGTAGACCAATGAGAAACCCTTCATCCATGTGATCAATTCCCTTAGACACCACGAAAAGTAAGTGCGCAACCTCCACTCGATTAGGTCATCATGATCACTGTTCTCTTTTTCTCTCCAGTAAAATTTGTCCCAATCATTTCCAATAGATTCCCAACAATCTTCAAAGAAAATTTAGGTCTGAGACTATGTCGCTATCTCTCTTGTTTTCCTAGGCCCTCCTGTGAGGGAGTAAATCCCAGTCCCACTCTAATACCATGTTGTTTTTCTTCATATGAGATATAATCGATATATTATTACAATGATGAGTGTTCCATATATAAGGAACATATGGTGACCATCCATGAAAGGATGCATCCCTTGAATATCAATAACTATTTATTATTATCATTTACTTATTATATATGATATTCAATATTTAATAATCAATAATTATATTATTAATTATTATTCTAAGAGATTGTCTTCCCAATGTTGTCCAAACATCAACATAGAGAAGGCAGAAGGAGGAGGAGAATACATTGTTGATGAAGGAACATCAACATGATTCCCATGAAATAAGGTGCTTAACTGAGAAGCGTCAAGAGAATTCAAGACATTTGGAATGGTACCCAACCAAACTGATAGTCCCACATTCAACCCAAAAATGTACAAAGTGGCCATCAAAGGGACACCATCATTTCCGAAGAAAGAAAAAGCACAAGAATCCCCTTGCGAAGGGGTTCCTTGGTTGGTATCGTCAGGAATGTTTTCCATGAAAATATTATGCACATGTTCTCCCATTGTGGGACCATTCAGGTCCTTAAAAGTCTCACACACTGACTCTAGCGAACCGGTGGTACAAAAAACAAGGCCTATAAAGAGGTAGCTTGATGTTTCTAAGAGGAAGACGGAAAATTCCTCACGACTGGCGGAGTGGGAAATATACCACCTTAGGTTAGAGACCCAAATCAATGACTGACTAACTCACTATAGAAAACTAGGGAGCACAGAGCACACACTAAAATTTCCTTAATGATAAATCAAGCAGTCGACTAACTGGTGGGAAGGACAATTATGCCAATCGACACTAGAGAAACTAACCGGTGTAAGTGAAACTTGAAAATGAAAGAACCCTCTAGTATACTCTATGAATCACTATCCGATGTCCACCCTAGGTACCACGGTATACACTCCCAGTCACCCGTGTAAGTCCATAAAAATTGACAACTAGGTTTCCAGTTCACAGTTAGTCACCAAGCGGGTACAGTAAAAAATCAGGCTAATTGTAACGAGCAGGATAACAAGTCCAAACCCCTTCAAGGGTGCCAAAATAAATTGGTTCGAAAGACAACTGAGGATCTCAAACATATTCTAGTTCCACGAGGCTCCATAGGTAAATGCGATCAATATAGTTCCAATAAATACCTTCCATATACAATCCCCACTACGTTTGGTATGGATTTGATGGGGTTATCTTGTCTACTCACGCGACCTCGTGTTCAGCCCCTGTGTTAGAGGGGTGTCCCGGCTAACTCTTACAACATTGGACTTTAGACACTCCCTATATCATGCTCCAATGTTTGTTTTCAATGGACTTGAAGAGTTTTTGCTTCACACCTATTTCAAGGCCCTAAAATCCTGGACTAGTCGGTGAACCCTACAAATAGAAAGTCTAATATATTTTAAGTTAAGCGCTAATTTCAAGGCTTTATTTATGAAAAGGATGTGATCGTGCAACTAATGGTGTTTTAGACTCTTGTAAATAATGAAACTTATAAGAACACTGGAAAAGAAGGATTTTCTTTCTTATTTTTCTTTTGAAATGCTTTCAAGATGAGAAGAAAACACAATGCTATGCTAATTTCATTTTCTTTTTCAAATAACAATGCAAAGCAAATGAAAAGAAAGAAAGAGACCTAACAAACTAGTTTTTTTTTTTTATATTTTCTTCCAATCAAAGCAAAACTAACAAAAGATGCTAAAATAAACTGATGAATACACGATGCAACTCATTTTTCTTAAAAATCAAGCTAAAAATAAGCCAAAAAATGTAGGAAACACAGAGAGACAAGGGGATTTATTTTTTGTTTTTTGAACTGCTTTAACAAGAAAAACCAAAGTATTTTTTTTTTTTCAAAGAAAGAAATAGGAAAAAGAGAAAACAGAACCCAAGATTGACAGAGACCCTAAGACAACTGCATAAATGCATGGATTCAAACAAGAAACTAAAGGAGGATCTAAAACTTGATAGTTTACTCTAAACCTCTGGGGAAAACAAAAGAAAAATAAGACACAAGTTAACAACAAATATTTAACCCAAGCTAAGGACAAAAATAGAGACTCTGGAAGGTTCAAGAAATCCCTGAGAAGCCTAAACTTATATCAGGAAAGAGATAGATCTCTCTTTGTTAAAAAACACTTTCAAGACACAGAGACACGAGTTGTTGCACTAGTAGCCTACGTATGTACGTAGAATGTCTACTGTGCAGGGTGCATATGTGCGTAGGCTGAGACAAAAAGAATGCATACACATCTGATACTTTTCAAAAAACAAAAATATTAGGTAGACTGATAGGGAAGGGAAATCTAGTATGCACCTTGCAGGTGACCAGAAACCCTTAAAAGACTCAGAGAAATTGAATAAAACTCAAAAGGAAATCAAGAAGCCTATTAAAAACCCAAAAACAACCCTCCAAAAACCCTAGAGAGACTCCTCATTAGAGTTGTCAATTCTTCTAATGGGAAAATACCCCTATAACTATACTAGGGTTCTAATTATAGACAAAGAAATGACTCCCTAAAATTCAATCTAATTCCTACACTACCCCAAACATTCCACACAGATGAATAAAAAATGATAGAAGAATCAATCATGAACAATATCTTCGATCCAAATGTTTGATGTTGACCTCCTCGAGCTTCGTTTCTTCCTTAGACATTGGTCTCCTCCAAAAGCTGACATGCATCAAATCTTAGGCAAAAAAAGCTACAAATATTCTATCTCTATTCATCAATTAGGGTTAGATATAACTCATTATGCATAAACCAAATAAAATACATAAATATATCATTTGGGATAGGGAAACAAATTATTTTATTCAATATTCAAATATTGGAAATTACAACCTTTCCAAGTCGATGCTCCGTGAACCTAGTGTGGGCTCCTCTTAACTTTGCTTCGAGTGCACCTTCCAAATTCCTTTTCTCAGAATATGTTTATCACCTCCAATGGAAGGGAAGGGACTGTATGGGAGAAAGGGGCTAGAAGGGGACTGCTGAGGAAAGAACTCAAAAAAGGTTGCAAATACTTGGGCAAGGATGGAAAGGGAATTTGAGCAGAGTTTCACTGTTCTAATGCTTGATTGTGGAATGAGACCCGAAGACTTCCTTTTATATGACAAAAGGATAGTTATTCGGTTTTGGGATGGGATATAATGGGTGAAATGGTTGGGAAACCTCTAATATCCACCCAATTCCACCGAATTCCTTGCAACTTTTTATTTTTTGCAACTTTTGGAGGTATACATGAGTTGTTTAGTGTGCAGGTAGCATATGTACATGGTTTTTTTAGCATGTATCAAGCATATGTACACGTTCACTAGTGTAGCATGGCACGTACTTTCTCCAAAAAATGGTTTTTTAAACAGATTTCCTCAGCAATGATTTGGAAAATTATGCAAGTAGGAAGGCCAATGCCATGTATGCATAGGTAGGGCATTTTAGGGTTATAAAAACAAGACAAGATGAGATGATTATAAAAATGAATCTCCTTTATTATAAATAGGAGATAAAGTGAACATGATGTAACTTACCTTAAGCTGACCTAACCATGATGAATCTCCTTTATTATAAATAGGAGATAAAGTGAGCATGATGTAACTTACCCTAAGCTGACCTAACCATAACTAATAAACTTAGTATATAAGTGTTATGGCCTTAACATAGCCCATATATTTTAAAAAATGCTTTGCTCTCAAAGATTTTAATTAGGGGTGTTTCTTCATGAACCACTCATTCCCATTAGCTTCTTCTAGAGGCATATTATTCCACTTGATTAGGTGTGCCATAATGGTTCTATTCCGCAAAGATATAGAACACCTATCTATCACTTATTTCGGTTCAAGAATCAACTTCACTTTTTTCGGTTAAAGAAACAACTTCCCTTCTTCATCTAATTCTAGAAGTTTTGACTGCACTAACATAGTTTGTCCCACATTTTTTTTGAGGAAAGATACATGAAAAGCCTTATGAATGCAAGAATAAGGAAAATATAACTCTTACGCCACTTGTCCAATCTTGCGAATAATCTTGTAGGGTCCATAAAATTTTGGAGCTAATTTCTGATTCTTCTTCTATTTGAGAGTAGATTGATTATAAGGTTGTAGTCTAAAAAATACCTAATTACCCCCCTCAAATTGTTTTTCACTTTGATGTTGATATTCTTGATTTTTCATCTTGTTTTGTGCCATTTGAAGGTTTTCCTTAAGAATTGTCAAATTTTCTTTAGTCTTTTCCATATATGACTATATTACATCTACTTTGCACTGGTCCTGAAAAACGTATGAGATACTAGGTGATAGATATCCATAAATGGATTCAAATGGGGACATCTTAGTATATGTGTGATAGGTAGTATTATACCACCATTCTATTAGAGGAAGCTACTTCACCCATTGAGATTGCTTGTGTGGAGAATAGAAATGAAGATAACCCTCTAAAAATTTGTTAACTATTTATGTTTGACCATCTATTTTTGGATGATATATTGAGCTCATAGATAGTGTTTTTCCACTCATATTCCATAATTCTTTCCAAAACTTTCTTGTGAATTTTAGATCTTTGTAACTTACTATTACTTTAGGAAACCCATGAAGCCTATGAATTTCCTTCTTTGGATATTTTAAGAGTGAGAATGTTGAGGTAGCCTCTTCGTAACACCCTTTTTCCCCCAGTTTGTAAATATAACTATAATGGCCAAGAGACTATGGAAAAATAACTAGAAGCGAATGTTTGATTGGATGGACCTTTGTATAAAAGGTCAATGAATGTAAATTCTATTATTTACTAGAAAATGGATCAGTGTTGTGTGACTGTTGGAAGGGGGGTGTACTAAGAAAGACCATGAATGCTATGAAAATAGATGGTGAAAGGGACCAGGAATGGTTGCGTTAACCTTCACAAAATCAACACCTTACTGGATTTAATTGCTCAGGACCAAAAAAGTCCTCTGACCTATAAATGAATTACAGTCAGGCTAGTAGGTGGGAAGACCTCCTCAAGATTTAATGAGGGTATGGGGAAGAGCACCCATATGTAAGGCTTCCAGACCTGAACATGGGATGGGAATTTGAGCCACACACAACCTTGCTGAAAGAGGAAATAAAGGAAGGTGTGGTGGGAAGAGGAAGACCTCCGAAGAGTGCAAAGACGAGAGGTTACCCTCTTGGGTTCAAGGAAGAACTGGAAAATAAGTGTTCTGGTTGCAGGGTGATGACTAGTGGGGTTATGATATGATCTGATATATGGGGTTGGTCCTCCTTTATTGGTATCGTGTAAACCATTGCCAAGATCTTGTGGGAGGAGGAGAGTAACCTTCATCCCTACTATCGTTGATTTGGAAGAAAGGATTTTATCGTAGAGCATCGTGGTCTAGCTCAGGGGTGGCTAGTCATAAATCTGTTAGGAGTGACTGAGCCTATGGTTGGGTGGAAATGGGCACCCCTTTCAGTAGTCACTTCACATTATCTGGTTCTCATAAGTATGTTCCCTATTTTATGTCTTGAAATGGAGTAATGGAAGAATTCTTGGATTTATACATATGTGTATTTATAAATGACTTTTGTGCGGAATGGTTATGATGTGTATGCCTCCATCTCTTTGTAAACTTACACTTTTGACTGATAGTCTGTATTCGCAGCTTAGTTCCTGAGGCTTCCAGGGACATAAGTGTGTAAGACGTCTAAGATAGGAGATATCGTGATGACCTGAACCTGTCCGTATGAAGAGGATACCTCTTCCAGACCCCTTGTCATGCGACTAAAATTCCCGACCAAAGTCCTTAACCATTTCATGGTAAAATATTAGGAAGGATAGAAGAGTGGAAGCCTTGAAAATGGGAGGTCTCTTCATTTGGAAGACGAGCAGACGAGATCCGTTCGGGAGGACCCATATGACCAACACCTAGGAACCTTAGGCTAAGCCTAAGGAAGCTATGTCCCCTTGGATTCGGAACTCCGAAAGTCCAGGAATTTGGAGTATGACCAACCTCACCATCCTTATATTGGTAGAAGATAACCAGGAGACTTGGTTTCATGTAAGGTTGACCAAAATTAGGCGGTTCCCCTGGTGGTTAGGTGGACCTCCCTGACCAACTAGTCCAAATTATGAAACCTTGAGGGCCAGAGCCGCGGAGGAATCAGAATCGTAGATTGAGGGATCCTACGGGTCCCTTCCCAGCTGTTGATCTACTAGGGATGCGTGGTGCTAGCCCCTTTTTGTTTGGATATTGGGCACTTTGGGAGATAAGGGATGTTTTAATCACAACACTCCTGAACAATGAATCCCCAAGGTAGCCAGAGTCATAGATCTATAAATATACGTGGTTGGATCTCGACTGTGAGATCTAAGGAGTGTTAGAAGCATGTTATTCCAGGGGTGATGTGGTGTAGTGATTTCCCCAGGCTGAAGTGGACCCCAGCTGACATGCCACATGTCACTCGATTCATGTGTGGCACATTCCCTATAGGCCCATTAGACATGTAACATGTGTCACCTTGACCCTTCCTACGTGTCAGTTCCTGATACGTGTCTGCCTAGCCAACACAGTTGGTGAATTGACTGGGACTCCAAAGAGTCTGAAATGTAGCAGTGTAGAGAGACTGAAACAGTCCGGAAGATGGAGCCATGTGTTGAGCTTATGGGACTTCATAGGTTCGAAACTCCAAACGGTATCGTGTGTAGACAATAAATAGGTGTGAAGTGTCGAACCCCTCCACAGTCAACATAGGAGGAAGAGAGTAAGTCCAGTCATGAGATCGAATTTTGGATGGTCTTCCACCTTGGAGGAAGGAACTTGGAAATAGTATGAGTGAGGTAGATCCACATGGGTGCCATGTGGCCCTCAATCATTAAATGCCCAAGGAGCTTCAGAGTGGTATATTAGCCATTTCTGGACTTGGTTTTGAGCATGGCGACCGTGGATGGAAAAATCTGGATGAACAGAGTTTATTAGAAACCCTGAATGAAGGATTTGATCGCTCAAGGAGAATGAAATTTTGAGGCCCCATCCCTAGGAAAGCCACTCAGGGGTCGGGTGTGTTACAATTTGGTATCAGAGTGTGGTTACAACACTTGGCCTACTTGGGCTCATGGAGGAGCTGTGTAAACACCATACTTAAAGAATTTTAAGGGTGACTCCCTACCTTACATATTTCCTAAAAAGTCCGGTTAAACTCTTACTGAAGAAAATAATGAAATATTTCTACTGTGCGTTTGTATTTAAGAAATATGTACCATGTGTTGTTCATGAACTAATAGACTGTTATCTAACAACAGGTGTTTTGTTAGCACTCAAGTAGTTAGTGAACCGTGAGAAACTACAAGCATAAAGGATGGTGATGCACCATGAACTGGGGGATGGCTCCCACAATAGAGACAAAGAATCTAACAAGAGGAGGGAGGTGAAAAATCCTTCAGATCTGGCTGAAAGTGTAAGGATCCTCATGGCTGAATTACAGAGTTGAAAGGCCAACAACGAGAGATTGATAAAGGAGAAAGAAAAGAAAATGAGAATTAATGCAGTCTTGCTGCAGAGATTGTTTGACATACCGATACACCTACATCATGGATCTGCAACCAGTCATGTGGATCGATGACATATGAAAAGAAGTCAAAGTCCACCTTAGATATGAAAACGTGGTCCCATAAGTGGCCACAATAGGAGGATTACCTTGAGGAAGGTCCAACTTGGAGAAATGGGATAGTCATCGAGAGATTCCTCTGGAAAGGGAACTGGCAACTGAGAGGGATATTCTAGTAGCAAAACTAGCTCAAATTCTCAAAGGAAAGGGAAGAAGCGAAAGCATTCCAAAAGTCATGACTATGAAGAGTTCAATAAAGCCAAACCACACTCTTTCAATGGAGAGATTGATAAAGGGGAAGAGGTAGAAGATTGGATGCTTGGTTTGAATAAGTACTTTAGAGTCCATGACTACTCCAAAAAGTTGAAGGCTCAAATAACCATCTTCAACCTGAATGGAAAATCTTCCATTTGGTGGGAAGACCTTAAGAATGTGAAAGGAATCCATGAAGAGGAATTATCATGGAAACACTTTGAGAAACACTTCAATAAGAAGTATCTATCAGAGAAATACTTTGATGGGAGGACTAAGGAGTTATATGAACTCAAGTTGGGACAACTCATCATAGAGGAATATGTTAATAAATTCCTTCAGCTGCTGAGGTATGTTCCCTACATAAAGGATGAAAAGGTAAAAGTGAAAATATTTATCAGTGGGTTACCTCAGACCTACTAGAAAAAGATTGATTTTGACGAGCCAATGACCTTAGAAGACACTATTCGGAAGGTGAGGTATTGTTATGAACAACTCAAGAGTCAAACAAAACCTCGTGAGGATTGGAAGAAGAAGAGAGGTTCGAGATTCAATAAGAAGGGGTTCAAATCCTCAAGATATAAGAACTATAAGAAGGACTCTATGATAATACTTCCTAATAGAAGTGTATATCAAAAACAATTCCCCTCCTAGAGTGGAAATAAACCTTTTGGAGCAACCCCATGAAAGACGGATAACCCAAAGAAGGAACCCTTGAAATGTTGGGGTTGTGGAGAAGAACATCTACTGAGGGACTGTCCACACAGAGAGAAGAACATTAGGAGAGTTTACAACATCCAAGAAGCTACCACTATCAATAATGTGGCTAGGATTATGCCACAGATTTATGTAGTTGTGGATAATAAACAAGTTGACCACCAAGATTCAGTGGTGGAGATGGAAGGTATGATCGCCAACCATCTAATTTCTATTTTAATTGACCCTGGTTCTAATTTGAGTTATGTGGCCCCTTAGACTATTGATAATTGTAAAATGCAACCAGTTAGGCATGTTAAGCCATGTCTAATACAAATAGCCACTGACACAAAAAGAAAGTAGCAGAGGCCATACCAACTTACCAATTCATTATGGATGGATTCCCCACCCAAGCTACCCTTAACATACTTTCCCTAGGATCTTATGACCTGTTGATTGGTATGGACTAGCTAGTTGCATCTAAAACTAAGTTGGACTATTACCATAAAACCTTAGAATGTGTAAATGAAGAAGGGAGAAAGATAACCCTCCAAGGGATTTAGAAGCCTGTCTCAGTGAGACAAATATCAACCCTTCAAATGAAAAAGTATTACAGAAAGGGATGTCTTCTATATGAAATACAGGTGTTGGAATCTATGGAGGATGATAGACCAAACCTAGAGGACCACCCCACATTAAGGGAGTATAGACATGTGTTTCCGGAAGAGGTACCAGGTCTCCCTCTGAGAAGAGACATTGAATTCTCCATAGAGATTGCACCAGAAGTAGTGCCAGTGTCTAGGACACCCTATATGATGAGTACACCTGAGCTAGTTGGGCTCAAGCTACAACTAAAGGAAATGATGGATAAAGGATACATTCGGCCTAGTGTGTCTCCATGGGGAGCACCAGTCATTTTTGTGAAGAAAAAATATGGCATACTCCGATTGTGCATAGATTATAGACAACTCAATAAGACAAACATAAAGAACAAGTACCCCTTACCAAGACTCGATGACTTGTTCAACCAATTAGAGGGTTCTTTCATTTTCTCAAATATCGACTTAAGGTCTGGATATTATCAAGTCCGAATCAAGGATAAATACATCCACAAAATAGTCTTCAGGACAAGGTATGGTCACTATGAATTTGTGGTGGTTCCATTTAGATTAACCAATGCCCCCCCCCCCCCACTTTTATGTGCTTGATGAATAATGTACTCAGCAAATTCCTAGACATATTTTGATTGGTATTCATTGATGATATCCTAATCTACTCCAAGAAAAGGGAGGATCATGAAGAACATCTTAGACTTGTACTTCAAGTACTAAGAGATCATCAACTCTACGCTAAGTTTAGAAAGTGTGACCTTTTCCAGAAACAAGTCCATTACTTAGGACATGTTATTTCTAAAGAAGGAGTGGTAGTAGACCCTAACAAGATCAGGTCTATTATGGAATGGACTACACCAAAGGATGTATCTGATATCATATCCTTTATGGGCTTAGCAGGATACTATAGAAGGTTCATAAAAGGATTTTCCAAGATTGGTTGTCCAATCATTGCCCTTCAGAAAAAGGGGGTTAAATTCATTCGGACATCGGAATGTGAAGAAAGATTTCAGGCACTGAAATTCCTTCTGACTCACGCACCCATGCTAAATATCACAGACCCTGATAATGATTTCCTTGTGTGTACATATGCCTGCAAGGAAGGACTCGGAGGAGTCCTTATACAAGAAGGACCTGTAGTTTGCTACGAATCCAGAAAATTGAATTAGCATGAAATCAATTATGTAACCCATGATCTAGAATTGGCTACCATAGTGCATGCTTTAAAAATGTGGAGGCATTACCTCCTAGGTACGAGATTTATACTTATGACAAACCACTGTGGGTTGAGGCACTTGTTTGATCAACCGAAACTCAATGCTAGACAATATAGGTGGATGGATCTCTTTAGTGAGTTTGATTTCAAGATCAAACACATCAAAGGAAAGGAAAATAGGGTGGTCGATGCCCTTAGCAGAAGTATGAAAACGATTCACCTGGAAGCGGTGAGCACCTATGAAACGAATGTCAGGGAAAGACTCATGAATGCATAAGAAACAGATGCATTGTTCAAGACCGTGACATTGTATTTAAAGCAAGAGCCCATGGGGATAAAGTATGAAGGATATCATATGCTGGATGAAGGTCTGCTGACTTACAGAAACAAATTGTGTATCCCAAGTTGTGATGACTTGAAGAGGTTTATAATGGACGAATTTCACAAGATAATATATACTAGTCATCCAGGTTATCAGAAAATGATTACGGCCACTAGAAAACAATTCTATTGGCCTCAATTGAAAAAGGAAATAGCTGATTATTTAGCTAAGTGTCTAGAATGCCAGCAGGTTAAGGCAGAACACCATCACCCAACAGGGTTGTTGCAACCTCTACCAATTCTAGAATGGAAATGGGAGACCATCTCCATAGATTTCATCACCAAATTACCAAAATCGACCAGGAAAAATGATGTCATCATGGTAGTAGTGGACAAATTGAGCAAGTCTGCTCACTTCATTCCTGTCAAATAAACTTGCAAGGAAATAGATATTGTCAACATCTTCATGAAGGAGATATTCAGACTGCATGGAATGCCTAGGGAGATTGTATCTGACATAGACATTAAATTTACTTCAATCTTTTGGAGATCCTTGATGGATGGTTTTGAGACTAAATTGTTGTTTAGCATAGCCTATCACCCTCAAACTGATGGACAGATAGAAAGAGGAAACCGAATATTAGAAGACATGTTAAGAATGCATGTAATGCATCAGCCTAAGAAGTGGGAAGACTACCTGCCACTGGTAGAATTTGCCTACAATAATGGTTATCAAGAGTCACTGAAGATGAGCCCTTTCGAAGCCCTTTATGGTAGACAGTGCAATAATCCAGTCAGCTGGAGTAATCCAGTGGATAGAATTTCAATCAGACACGACATGCTAAAATAAATGAAACAACAAGTGATTCAGATAAAGAAAAATATGAAAATTTTTCAGTATAGACAGAAAAGTTATGCCGACAGAAATATAACTCCCAAAGAGTTCAAGAAAGGAGACCGTGTCTATCTTAGAGTTAGGCCCAAGAAGAGTTCCCTGAGAATGGGATCTTGTGCCAATATGGCACCTCGATATTGTGGACCCTTTGAGGTCTTAGATAGAGTGGGACCTGTATCCTATATTATTATGAGGAAAATCTCTCTATGGCTAGGGTAAACCACAACAGATGGAAATGACTATAGAAATCAACTCTTTTATCAAGTATGTTATGTAAACAAATATGCTAGCAAGACAAGATAAAATGCCTACCTGATCCATAAGTTCGATGAAGTCCATCATTGAGCACTTGACCCAAAGCGATATACCTGCAACTAGTCCTCAACAACCAAGCAAATCAAACATATGGTGATAATAAATGATGTTAGCACATTCAATAGAATAATCCATTAATAAACATGACAAATACACCCATGGAATAATAATTCAAATATTTGCAAGATATCAATTGGATAGGAAAAGAGTATTTCTATTAATATATGATCAACAAAAGTGAAAATGTTACATACTTCCATGTCGACACAGTTCAGAACCGAGAAACTAAGTTCCTTCCATATGGGCCTCCACCACTTCAATCCTCCACCAAAGTTAATCCCATAAAAGATAAACAATGAGGTTCTCAATCAATAAGGGAATATCTTCGGGGCTAAACACTGTGTTCAAACTTAAAGGACAAAGCGATGAAGACTCAATATGAAGTAAATAATTTCTCCAGAGTAACTTTTCTCTCAAAGTTGAATTCTTTCTCCTCTTTCCATAGCTCGGAATTGGCCCATTTATAGCCTTCAAAATGGAACTGAAGGGTCAAGTCATAACATTTCCAGTATATGGAAGGCCAAGGTTCACAGATCTCCTGTCGTGACATGGAAACCTGACATTAATTTTAATTTTTTGGCACAAATCCTGATGTACACGGGTTGTAGTGGTGCAACCTGTATATACACATGTTGTATAGTAGGCAAGATGCGTACATGTGGAAAAATATGTATTTTTAGCTCTGGGATTTACAAACAGGGATGATAAGTCTGCATGGGGTAATGGAAAAGGGCCTTCTATGCAAGATTACATAGGGTGAGGAAAATATTTCTATAACAAATGCCCCCTAATGTGTGAGGTCAGAGGAGTATCCGCAATGGCCAAAATACGTTATAAACAACGCAAAAGTGGAGTGATGGGGAACTAGCTGGAATAACTAGTTTCTCATTACATTCTGTACTGACTTTGCATACATGGTTGCCAATATAATTACACTGAAGATCCATGTGAAAATATACCAAACAACTATCTATGGCCATGAATAGGAAAATACAAATGTGGTTACATGCCAATGGCTGTCACAGTCATAGACAAGGCCCGGTAGAGCCAGTCTCAACACCAATCTGAAGATATCTGTATACAATGGAGTACAATATGATCTCCCATGATCACTGAAGTCCTATAGGTATTGGTCCAATGAAAAGGAAGCAAAAACTCAGGAATATTATCTTATATTTGGTCCAATGTCTTCAAGTCTTCTACACAATCCACCAAAGGTGCAAGTCTACATCATGTGAATAAAGGAGTTGAGGTCGAACACAATGAGATATCACTTGATTATCGGTCATTGAGGTATACCATCAACAAACACGAGACAACCCACCGATAATGAAAGTAGGTATCAAGGCACTGAGTACATTCTTACAAGTGTGAATAAAGGATACGGTGTCGAACACCTGAAGAATCCATCGATCAGGAGACATTTATGTATTCCCAACTGTCGATGGCGAGAGAACCTACCACTAATTACTGCAAGCCTCAAGGTACTCATAAGACTCTAGGTCTCGTTTCCAAAATAGATGAGTTGAACTCGATGGAAGGAGACCCATTGAAAGGAGAGAATTAAGGCATCTCTCATCAGTAATCATGAGGTACAAAGCAGGAGCTTCATTATTTGGAGGAAATCGGACGAAGAACATGTTCATGAACCAACGACCCTGTGTGTCTTTTGTGTGTGGCAAGTGCAAGTGGTACACAAAAAAGACCCTCTGAATAACAGCCAATGATAAAAAATGCTGAAAAAGGCGAGGAAACCACCAATAAGGCTAATGGAATCCAAGACACTGCACGAATCCCAATGTGTGAATAGATGTCTTATCGTCGAACAAAAGGGAAACCACCCAGTCAATGACCAATGATGAAGAGTTGATTTTTGGGTTCAAGGTTGCCTACCAATGATGAAAGTAGGACTAGGGTGAATGATAGGACTACAGTATCATGTGATTCTAAGACAAACTGAGGGTATGGCCGACATGCAAAGTCAAGAGTTTTGAGAAGTGGCCAACACAGTTTGATAGAATTCCTTTGAATAAGAGCATGAGACATATGGAAGACTCTAACATCATAGACTCAATGATGGAAACATGAGATGAAGGAGGCATCAATGAAATTCTGTATAGGGAATGGAAGAATAACCAGTCGATAGAGAAGACTCTATAACGGGCTCAGCTTCATAAGGCCATGCTAATCCCAAAATTATTATGATAAATGGAATCAATAACTTTGTGCTCTATTCAAAGGCAACATGACTGCTGCCAATATAATATAATACTCCCTTCCTACCCGTATTTTTTTTGTTTTTCATAGAAAAATGAATTTTATGATACAGAGGAGGAAACGAGTGTTGCAAGTAAGCAAAACTAGTTCCAACAGTGGAACATATCCATGCTCAATGCAAGGAGATGCATGCGAGAGATGGACACTCAAGGGAATGTTCCCCCCTAGGTATAGGGTGTCAAATTGCAAAGGATATAAATGAGGCTCTGTTTGGTTGAGGATGCAAAAACTACTGAAGAAAACAGTTTATAACGCAAAGTGAGAACCGACTATAGGCTCAATAGGACAAGAAAAGGCATGAGATGCAATCACAACTTAATGCCAAAAAATGTCCTTTTTCATGGAATTCAGTCTAATTGGTGTGAAAAAGGGATAAAATTGTGCCAAATAGACATCCTTTCAAGTCCAATTTACAAGTGTGAAAGAGACAAGTTCACTTGACAATCTTTTCTCTTTTTGAAGATGAGTTGGAAAAGAGATTAAACTAAATTCGGTTGGGTGTCCTCTAGGTATAAGTTTGCATGTTTATGAGTGAGAAATGAGGCTCAACATAAAGTCATGTATTATCTATAAAGGACTCCCAGTCCTATGGAAAACATCTATGCATGGGCACCAAATGAAGTAGGGAATCTAACTAGGGCACCCATGTTCGATAAGTCTCTACCACTTGATAATGACATTACTTATAGCAGATGGAAGGTTTTGTGTCGCAACAAATGGGTTCGTATCTAAGGCATAAAAATTGATAGTTATAGGATAATGAAAAAAATGCATGATGGAATGGATACCTATCCTATATGTTGGGTAGTGAAAATACCTTCCCGTGGTGACGAACGACCAACATAACGTTGAAATACACAAGAATCCCTGGTAAAAACTACAAAAACCAACTCAATCCACCTTTGTATTAGTCCATTAGGTGAAAAAATGACTAAAAACTATAGAAAGTGGGTACAAACTGTTATAAATCGTAACAAAACCAAAAATTACTATGTCATTTTGAGTTTTTACCCAAATAGTGAAATTTAGACCAAAATACCTCCAAGATTCAACTGGTGATTGTGGGAGCGTTAGGAAACGAAATCAAAAACCGTCTGGACCAGGTAACTCATCTTCCCCTCCCTTTCCTTTCTAGTGGATTAAATTTTAGGTTTCAAATTTTGAGTAATTTAGGGCGTAAATTGTGTAATTTGGTGTATGCAGGATGTCCCTTATCGGGTCACGTATACGATGGGTTATATGGAACTGTGAAAACTGCAGGGCATGTATACCCATCCCTATACACATATGTAAGTGAAGTAGCTCGCGTACAAGTACGCAATAAATAATTTCTATTGTTGCTAACTCAAATTTTGACTTTTATTTGGCAGGATGGTTCTTGAATGGAGGGAAAGAGAGCACGAGAAGTAGATGCTACTATGGAACAAGATCCAGGGGCCCAAATAGCCTTGAAAAGATATGGCTTATATAAATTTTTGGCACTCAGAGGGATGAGGGCCTAGGTGAGGTTGCTTGAGATGCTTGTGGGTAACTCAGACCCTAAGAGTGAAAGCTTCAACCTCGATGGGAAACCATTGAGGATTGAAGTAGAAGATATCTACTTTTTGACTAGATTGTCACGCCAAGGAGAGGTTGTAAACCTAAAATCACAAGGATAAGGGAGAAAAATGAAAATAGAGGAGTACATAGACACCCACTGTGTAGTAGGGAATCCAAAGGTCGGGAGCCAACTCCCCATCTGAGCGATAAACAATCTCAGCCTGAAGATTGTTGTCCTCGTGTTAACTAGGATCACAGGTTTGGCTTCGTTGCACCAGGCATTGAGGCCACTCATATTCTATGTTTTAGAGTGCTTGAGACCCACAGTATATGACTAGTGTATGTCACTACTGGAAAATATGAAGAGCCAATTGACAGAGTGCAAACAAGGTAGCAAGAGGACCTTCAAGTTCACCTCTATCTTGTGTAGTTTTTTATTCGAGCGGGTTCTAGTTTTGGGAAATAGAGTCAATATTCTTCCGAGAGGACCTTGCAATCCAACCATGGCATGGTGGACCGAGGTAATGAGAGGAAGGGGGGAGGTAGGGTTCCCACACCCTACAACAAGGATTTCTTCTACTGGTGGCAATGACAGGTCATTTCTCCGGATGACTATCCCTATACAGGGATCGACTTCAGAGGGGATCTGGACATGCCACTCCCACCAGGGACCACCTACGGGCACATATGTATTTCAAATGTTTTTAAATATTTCATTTTATTTTGTTTTTGTATAGTGAAACAAAAATATTTTTGGATGATTCTTAAGTACTAACTAGACACTTGTGTAATGTAGACGTGGGTCTGGGACGACCGTAAGGGCTTCCTAAACATCGACAGAGGAACCGGGGAGACGAGGCAGTGAGAGGAGAAGCTAAGAGATCCATACAAAACGTGCAGAGTAACCTGTCTCATTTGACTCATAGGATTCCCATCGTTCAAGTAGAGGATCTATCGGAAGCCATGCAGTGGCAAGTGATTGGTGTGCCCAGAGCTTAGGTACGAGTCTTTCGATGTCTCACAAATGCTGTAGTTTGTTACCATGACACACATCCGACACCATAGGCGTGTATGTCCTGGATATTGTAGTATCGGCTGTATATGTGTATTGAGAGTATTAGCCCCAATTTTGTACAATAAACACCATATTTTTTGAAATATATATAAAACAAGGATCTCCGACTTTACTTGTATTTACAATGTGTAGATTGATGAGATGGTTTTCTTTGATTTAGTTATGTGACAAATTCCAATCTAAAATGAAATTAGCATAAGCATCGGATAGATGATTAGAACTCCTAGGAATGTGATAATAAGTAATAAAATCAAACTGTCATTCTAAAAGGTGTACCTGTAGGAATTTTTAGAGTAAAGTAGGATCACGAACGCAGTAATTGTCGTTCAACTGACATACTACTAAATGGGAATCTAGGTGAACCTCTAAAGAGAGAATACCATTTGATACAGAATCGAGCAAAAGTTCTATAACGACGTTATATTCAGCCACATTATTCGTGGATGGCCTTAGGCATACACTACCTGAAGACACCAGTAGACCCTTGGGTGAGTAAACCACCCAAGCGATGGAAGCCAAGTTATGTGTATGACGAATGGCTCCATTTACGAATCCTAGGTAGATTGAAGAGTCCATTGAAATCTTCCAACCAAGTGAAAACTTGATAAGAAAGATGAAGACGAAAATAAAGGGAAAAATATATACACTAAAGTACATTAGTATACAAAGAGTTCCTCCTAAGCTTAGGGATCAAGCGTAATATCTTTTCAAGTAGATCCCATTCTTGGTCTCGACCTACATATTCCCTTCATAATATTCTAACTCATAGGCTCCTTTTTCTAAAAAAATCCTCACTATATAAGGAGAGTGCCACATGGGTTTAAACTTGCCTGCCCCCAGTGGTTATTTGGATTGATCATATAAGAGGACTAAGTCACCCTCAACATACAACCGAGGAAAGACAGACTTATCATACTAGACCTTGACATGTCTTTTGTTTGCCTCGATAGTCGTAGAAGCATCTCAACGCTTCTTGTCAAGACTCTCTAGGTGTACAAGGCGTCGCTCGAGATTGGAAGTGTCAGGTAGGAGCAAAACTACCAACTTAAGAGAGGGTATTTCACATTCAATAGGTAATATCAACTTCACATCATCTACTAACTGGAAAGGGGAAAATACGGTGGCAGTCTTGACCGAGGTTTGGTATGCCCAGAGTGGGATATAGCATAATGTGCAAGTTGGACTTACTCTGGTTGACAGTTTTTTGAAAAATGGTCTTGAGAGATTTGTTGATGGCCTCTACTTGTCCATTTTCCTTGGGGTAATAAGGAGAAGAATGACCATGTATAAACACCAATTTAGATGCTAGTTCTTCCATCATTTTGTTTTGAAAGTGACTACCATGATCAGTGACAATCTCACTCGGGATACCGAATCGATAAATAATTTGATTGAATACGAAGAAGGTGGCAGTCTTCCCATCGGATTTAACTATAGGCATGGCGTTGAACCACTTATTAAATTAGTTGATGACCATGATAATGTGTTGATGCCCCCCAACCGAAGTTGGGTTGGAATCCATGAAGTCCACCCCCCACTTGGTGAAGGGACCAACGGTAATGACTGGGTGAAGAGGGGCTAGATGTGAGTGCATTTTCCAAGTGAACACTTGGTAGGGGTGACACTTCTTAACCACTTCAATAAAATATTTAAATATAGAAGGCCAGAAATAATCGACTCACGAAATGTTTTGGGTTGTCACAAGCCCAGATAGATAACCACCACAAGCCCCACTATGGAAATCGTTCAGTACTGACTCAGATTCTCCGTGAGTGAAAAAACGACGCAAGATATTGTCTATTCCTCGACGATACAAATTGTCACTGATGATAGTATAATTCTTAGCTTGATACCTTACATGTCATCGGTCATCTCATGAGAGATGCCGAGGGAAGTTCAAAGTTTGAATATAGAGAACGATGTCTCCATACCAAGGGTCGGATGAAGAGACAAGAAAAATGTCTTCGTCTGTAATTGAATCAACATGGATAACATCCTCATCTAATTATGTAAAGTCGAATATTAAATCCACGAATACCAATGATTTCTTGGATTTCATAGAAGAGAAATCGAGATCAAAATATTGTAAAGTGACTATCCATTTATTATATTTTCCTACTATGATACGCCCGGTAAGGACGTATTGAAATGGATTGACATCGACAACCACAATAGTCTTGAAAAGTAATATAAAATGATGCAAACATTGTATTGCATGAACAAAATCCAAAGATATCTTTTCACATGAGAATAATTAAGCTCAGGAATGACTAAGTTTCGACTAAGATAGTAGATGATGTGCTCACGGAGCTCATCATCCTGCTGAAACAAAAAAATACCAATCGTCTCCTTAGACGTGATATAAAGAAAATAATCCCTACTGTAGTCAGGAGACTTCGATGGAGGCACCAATACCAAGGATTTCTTCAAAGCATTGAAGGACTCCTGGGCTTTCTCATCCCAGATAAAAGGGGTGTCCTTCTTCAAAAGGTGCATGAAACCCTTAGTGATATTGGCATAATTTACTATAAACCGACGTATAAAGTTAGCTTCCCCTGTAAAACTTGAAATTGTCTAATAGTGCACGGGGGAGACAATCGAAGTATTTCCTCAAACTTTAACAGATCTACCATGATCCCGGTCTCTGAAACTAGAAATCCCAAAAGACGACCATACCTAACGCAAAATATGCACTTGTGAGGGTTCAACCGGATTCTATAGTAGTGACATCTTTGAAAAACAAGCCGAAGGTGCGTAGAGTGATCTTCTCTCTTATGAGAGTGAGAAGAAAGATCATCAAGGTAAGCTTCGACTATATGCTTAAGATTGTGAAATGCGGAGTTCATGGCACATTGGAAGGTTGCTCCAACATTTTTAATTCTGAAAGGCATTTTCCGGTATGCGAAAGTACCCCAAGGACAAATAAATGCCGTCTTGTGTTGATCCTTAGGTTTAATTTGAATTTGGTTGTACCCTGAAAACCTGTCCATAAAAGAAAACACTTCACTTCCCACACACTCATTGAGAATCTAATCGATGAAAGGTGTCGGGAAGTTGTCTTTAGGAAATCCCTTGTTTAGGTCACAAAAGTTCATACATACATGAATAGTTCCTTGTTTTTTATTCACAGGAATAGGATTGGATACCCATTCAGTCAAGGGAACTAGGTAGATGAAGCCAGCATTAAGTAGCTTCTCCACCTCTTCTTTAATAGCAGGGGACTTCCGGGGATTGACAACTCTAAGACATTGTCGAACAGGTTTAGCATCCAGATAAGTTCTAATCTCATGCTCGACAATACGCGGGTCGATTCCTAGCATCTCTTCATATGACCATGCGAATACATCTCAGAATTCCTTGAAGAGTTTGATGTATATCAAGATATCTTCTGGTGAACAATCCGCACCGATATGTGTGTTTTCAATCTTGCCAGGGGTACGAGAGATATCGATTGTGATGGTAGGAAAAATATTCACCATATTTCCTTCGATGTAAATGTCGTGTGTACCAAGTGGAACTATAGCGTGACCGACTATCTCACTCAAAGTAGATCGAAAGTCATCTTGTTCGATCCTTTCAAGATCTGGGAGAAAATAAGAGCGGTGATGCATATCGTCCCAAGGTTTGTCAAAACCATTCATGTATTCGTTGATATCTTCGTTTGAAGGAAAAGTCCCATCGAGGCAGTCATGTGAACAAGACAACGAAGTGGCCCACACGGGCCTAAGAATGGGATCATCCTCATCCGTCAGTGAGGTAACATGATCAGGATCAGCGGAACAGTTAAGAACAACTTGATACGCAATATCCACTACCAATAATGGCATGGCCATTCTATCATGCGAATGACCTTCAAAAGACAAAGTCAGGGAAGGTAGGGTCCACGGATCACTAAAATAGGAAGTGCAGAAAGGAATGGACCTCCCTGTCGAAACATGCATACTGGACATGGCATAAACATGTTGACTCGGTGTTGTGAAGTCGAAAGTACCCATAAGGTAAGAATACATTTCGACATTGATATTCTCAGTTGGTGGATGATAATTGTCGATCACAGGGATTGATGGTCCAACAGATGCATTGATACTAACGTATGCAAAGGATAATTGGTCGATCATCACGATCTTCCCTTCATGAGAAAAACAAAGAGTACGGAAGACAAACGATATGATGACCACCATATCATAGGTCCAATTGTGTCCTAATAACAAGTTATAATCATGAGGCACATCAAATACCCTGACCTCCACCTCTACCATCTTCCCACCTAACTGGACCGGAAAGTAAAGAAGAATACCGTGAGGGTGGAAGGAATCACTATCAAAAGTAGTCAACATGTTTGATGATTTAGAAAGAGTCAGAGAACCGAGATATTTCCAACATATCAGGGACATCACACATGTAGCAAAGCCTTCATCAACAACTGGACGTTTGATGGTATACTTTGAGTACCCCACGTGGATTTGGAATGCCACATGGTAAGG
>ML833031.1:0-12364 GCA_009831015.1 Picea engelmannii
GAAGCAAATGATTTATACCTTGCTGGAAATGCATTGTGGATTGTGGAGGTGACCACCCTTCAAAGTTTCATTTTCCAAAGACAATAAAATGTTATATGAATACATAATAACTAAACATCTATGAGCTTGCATTTGTCAAAGAGAATAAAACATTATATGGATGAAAAATAATTAAACATGTACAAAACTCTATAAATACTAAAGGGGAATACCTCATGAACGATCTCCTCTTGGTTTCAAGAATAACTTATTCTATACTAAACAGGGCCAACCACGTGAAGGTGGAAGCTTGTTTGGCCCCTCCCCCCCTCGCATCTCAATTCCCCATACCCAATCATGCATAATAAGTAGCAAAACAATAATCAAAAGGTAAATGAAAGAAAAAAGGTACATGCATACAAAACATATAAGGTTCATGCACAACCAGTAAAACAAAAAATTGTAAAAACAATAGTTTATATTAATAAAATTTGTCCTTAAAATATGTACAATCACTTCTTTTTCTATTTCTTTTTTTTTGATAAAATTCATTAGTAAATCATCATCACATTCGTCTTAATCTCGACCTTCATCTATTAGGCCCTCTTCTTCTTCTAGAAGGTGATGGGTCATCTAAAGTATTGTACTACTTTTAGTAGCACAACATGGACGCTAATGCACTACAGGGTCATCCACTACAATAAAAAAAGTGTTAAAAGGACATGGTTAGTTATTATTCAAAACATTGTTTCATTAGTACAAATATCATTACTATGTTTTTTACCTGGAGGAGTAGTCGACACCATTGGTTGGATTGTTTTTGGTTCCTCTCCTCTCTTAGCACCCTCATCTACATGCTTTGCCATTGAAATAAGAAAATTTATAAGTACACCATATGAAAGTAAACATTTATAATCGTCATATTATACCTTTTATTTTAAAGACACACATACTGTGATGGGTCTGCAAACCACTAGAATCATGGGGTCGTTGTCCACCACCTTCAAATGAACTGATGTTGCTTTCCTGTTTAAAACAAATAGACACATTAACTGATGGGTTAAATCAATCATCAATATATTTGACAGGTAATAAACAACTGCAATCTTTTCATTTCATTTACCAACTCGTTCGAAGGGTCATATTGTGTCTTCTCCTTCCTTTATCAATTTTTCACCGTTGCTTGAAAGTTGAACTTGAATCCAAGCATCAAGTATTATTCGGTGGTGGTAGTGTTGAATGTATCCGCATGCATTGCATGGCATAAGATCATGATTTTTTATTATTGGCTTCAATTAGATAAAATTTGCATGATGATATGTATAATATGAATAAAGTATTTGGTACTTACAATTTGAGCTTTTAATCTCAGGTAACCACCTTGGCCAAGTTTGTGATGCCCATGTTTTTCTAGTCTTTCCTTGGTTGCTTTTGACGTGTCTAGGAGCCTATGAAAAGTTTCAAGTATGTTATAAGATATCACTATTTTTTTGGAGAACTAAAGAAAATCCAACATATTCAATTCAAAATATCATATATTACCTTCCAGGGCTAGGTGGTGTCTTCCCTTCGTGTCTCAATGTACTATCCTTTGCATTGTCTTGTATATTCTTCCATTCCCTCTTAGGAATGGCCAAAGGACAATCATACTTAGGTTTCTTTTTCAATTGAACCCTATATTGATCTCTGTCATATTTCAAAATGTACCGACCATTGAGGTGATTTTAGACTTGTTGAATGAATCACCAAATAGGTTGACCATATGGTTTATAATATTGTTTATCAAATCTTTATTCAGGGCATTCCACCATTTGCAAATGGTGGGCCCAAAAATCTCTAAATCGTTGTCGTGCAAGGTCTTGTAAAAACCATTGTTTCCTGCAAAATGATATGATAATTAGATTACAATAATATGAAAGATGTAGGTTTCAATAAAATGGTAGGAACTATTTAAGATATTCAAAAATACCTGATATTTGTTGTATCTTCAAGGGAACCAAGTTATCGTCCACCAAAAAGTTGATGGAGAGTGTTCTAGAGATTTGAACACATGATGCTCCAGGATAACAATGCTTTGGCGGCACATAACCAATATCCTCATGAGATTCTCCTTGTAGACCATCATGTGCACAATCTAGCATGTACGATGGGGGTGTCTCATGGGCCCTAGGAGTTTCATTCTTATGAGCCACATATGGAGAGGAAAATAATGTGGGGTTTGTGCATCACTACTACCAACAATGTCCCCATGATCAGGATGTCTCGTTGGATCCAAAAATTCCTATAGATAGAAAAAGTTTGAGTATTTCTCATATAACGATACCAGACAAAATTTCATAAGTCAACATATGTCAGAAATAGTCCTTTTTTTTTTTTTTTTTTAAATTGCGCTTAATATCCCAAATTGTTCTATATCCTACCTTTAAAATTTCATCCCTTTTTTCCCTCCTCTTTAAGTGGCTTACACCTAGCCAATTCAATGAATTCCCTATTTTCCTTCCTCAAGGTCTTTCAAATTGTTTCCATTGGGTTGATGGAATCATATATTCATCCCACACATCATCGTTCTTTGAGGGTGTGCTCGTCTACATAAAAAAATATACATGTTAATTCAAATATTGTCAGCAAGAATTTATATGTAAATGTTAGGTACTTGATCTATTATAATAAGAAGAAAACATAAATACTGTAGAAAATACCAGCAGAACAACAAAATGTAGAGAACCAAAATACCAAAAATGATACTTTATTGATAGAAATAAATGTTCACTTGCCTCCTTGACGGGAGAAACCTCTCAAGACAAAGTTTCTCATGCCTCCTACTCTTATTTATACTAATTCTATCTTCTAAAGAACATTATAGAGGAAGATCTTTCTAGAAGCAGAAGCTTATGTTAGGTCTTCTTACATTGACTTGTTCATATTTATTAAATAGGTCTTATTACATGGAAAACATATTATTCTACCTACGTGAGGGTTTAGGGAGGTTATCTCCCTAACATGCCCTTCCCATTGAAGAACAACCTTTTCCTCAAGGCATGAGATGAGGAAATTATTGCAGAATGGTGGCTGACTCCCATGTGGCATTTTATGGAGTTATATCTTTCCACTGAACTAACACTTCCTTGATGGTGCATAGACGAAGACAAAGCTCTCATTGGTCCAAGACTTCTTGTAGCTGCAACCAAATGGAATCCTCTTGATCCAACTTAGGGAGACTAGTTTGATTTTGACACTTACTTCCAATCACTTTCTTTAAGCATGAGACATGAAAAACAAGATGGAGCTTAGAATGATTGGGTAGAGCTAACTGGTAGGCCACATGCCCCACTTTCTTGAGAATTTTATAAGTACCATAAAATTTGGGAGCAAGTTTCTGATAGTGTTCAACTTTAAGTGAAGTCTACTTATAAGGTTGAAGGCAAAGAAACAATTGGTCCCCTTCAGAAAATTGACGTTTGGAACAACCTTGATATGCTCGTTGCTTCATGCGATTTTGAGCCATGACCAAATTTTATTTGAGGGTACAGAGAATGGCCTCTCAGAATGTAATATTTTTGTCAAAATTTTGAACCTTCGAGACACCTGACATGTATGGGATAACCAATGATGGATATTTTCTGTAGAATGATTCAAAAAGATTCATGCGAGTAGTTGTATAGTAAGATGTGTTGTACCACCATTTAGCTAGGGGTAACCACTGGTTTTGTCGGTCGAATGAAAAACAACAAAAATATGCTTCAAAACACTTTTTGACAACTTCAGTTTGGCCATCAATCTGGGGATGATAGGTGGTGTTGAGATTCAATTGGGTTCCATGGAGTCTGAACATTTCTTTTCAAAAATTGTTGGTGAAAGTTGGATCTCGGTCAGAGACAATAGAATGAGACATGCCATGAAGTTTGAAAATATTATCATTGAAAATTTGAGCCATTTTGGATGTGGTGAATTGGTGTTGAAGAGAACAAAAATGAGCATATTTGGAAATATGATCAACTACAACCATTATGACTGAATTATTGCCCAATTTAGGTAAGACAACAATGAAATTGATAGAAATATCCCTCCAAATAATAGGGGGAATCAAAAGTGGTTGGAGTGTGCATGGAGATTTGATCATTTCTCCCTGGTTGCATTGACAAAAATCAAATTTATCCACAAAGGTGAAGACGCCCTATTTCATACCATCCCCAAAAAAATAATGTTTGACTCATTCATAGGTTTTGGTAAACCCTGAATTCCCAGTTGTGGGTGAAGAATGAATCTTAGAAAGCACTGTGGATTTAAGTTGTGACTGTTTTCTTAAATACATATGACCTTTATAGTGAAGCTATTAATTGTGCCAAGAGTACCCTAGAGAAGATGGAGAATGTTGTTGCAATTGTTGGATCATGAAAGAAAGTTTGGGGTCTTGCATCAACTCTTGGTGAACATCTTGGAGCCAATCTGGTACAATGAAGGAGAGGGAAAAGAGGGACCCTTCTTCTTCATACTTCATGGAAGGAGTGTCAATGACCACATTTTCCTTTCCCTTCTTGTAAAAGATATCATAATCATATCCAAATAGCTTGGTCACCCATTTTTGTTTCTTTGGGGATGAAATTCGTTGTTCTAGAAAATACTTGAGGCTCTGATGATCAATTGATTGGCCCAAATGTCTCTTTGAAATTTGTTTTTCAATGAATGCCAAAGGCCTGCCATTTTGCATGAGGACGGCCCCAATTCCTTTCCCGAAAGCATAAAATTATAGGACAAAAGTGTTTGTGAAGTCGAGAAGTGTCAGGGTAGGAGTCGTGCACATAGCTTCTTTCAAGGCGTGGAAGGATTGATCAACTTATAGAGTCCAAGTGAAAGAATTCTTTTTAAGGAGAGAAGTGAGAGGTGCTGCAATTTTTCCATAATTCTGAACGAACTTGTGATAATATCTTGTTAAACCCAAAAAATCATGCAATATCTTACAAGTTTTAGGGTGAGGACAGTCTTACATAGCTTCAATTTTCTTTGAATCCACTCATACACTATCCTTGATGACAATATGACCCAGGTACTCCACTTCCGAGGCTCCAAAGACACATTTAGATTGTTTGAGGAAAATTTGGTGCTGATAGAGTAGAGAACTTGATACACATGGAAGAGATGTGATGTCCAAATTTTACTGTAGATGAGAATATCATCAAATAAAACTAAGAAAAAATGATGGAAGACATGATTCATGATTTTTTGGAAAGTGGAGGGAGCATTAAACAGGCCAAAGGACATTACCAAAAACTCATAGTGACCCTCATGAGTTCTAAATGTAGTCTTGGGAATGTCTTCCTCTTTCATATGGATTTGGTGGTAGCCATAACAAAGATCAAGTTTGGTGAAGTACTGAGCAACACTCAATTCATACAATAGGTCATTAATGACATGAATGGGAAATTTGTCTTTGATTGTGAGTTTGTTGAGGGTGCGAAAATCAGGACACATGTGCCAAGTGCCTTCTTTCTTGAGTACCATGACCACATGAGATAAACATAGGATGGTACTAGGACAAATAACACATGCTTTAAGCAATTCTTGGTTTTTTTGTTTATCAATTTCATTCTTTTGGGAAAAGGGATGACGATAAAGGTGAAAAATGGGAGGAAGAATTCCTGATATGAGAGGAATGTAATGATCATGCATGCCATGGGAAGGGGGAATTCCCTAGGGAGTGGTAAAAATAACTTGGTGCCGGGAGAGGATAGATTGGTGGTTAGGATGAAAAGAGGGTGTCTCAACAACTTAAGAATGGAGTGGAGTTGGGAAATAGTTCCAGAATGGCCTTTTTCTGAGGAGATTTTCCATTTGATGGGAACTGATGATCTTAGGGGAGCCTGATGTGATGCCTTAGAACTTATACTGTTGTCCCTCCTTTTGGAAATTATGGTTAATTCCTTAAAATCCATGAGAATGGGTCCGATAGTGCATAACCATTATGGACCGAGTACAATGTCACAACTGCCCATGTGATACTAAGATTTCATATGAGATTTCAAGTGAAATTGACTAATTTGGAGTAGTACATTTTCACAACATCCCCCACATTTCATGGAACCTCCATTGGAAATAATGATTTGAAAATTATTGACTGTACAAATATGACAATTGATTTCTTGGGAAATGTGGTGATGAATAAAATTATGGGTGCTTCCATTGTCAATGAGGATGATGGATTTATGATTCTTAATGTAACCAATTAACTTGAGGGTTTGGGGAGTAGAGAGGCTAGTGAGGGCATTGAATGAAATCATGGGTTCAACTTCTAGTGGATCAAAGAGTGGAGTCAGATCAACTGGGGGTGGTAGCTCATCCATAGGGGAAACAAGTGTGTCCTCTTCAGAAACATCCTTATACATGGCCATAAAAAGATTTTGTTTCTTACACTTGTTCCCTGGGAAATATTTTTCATCACAATTACATAAAAGACCCTTGAGTTGACGTTCAACCATTTTTTCTTGGGTTAATTTCTGGACCTTAAGGGGAGTTGCAGGAGGGGTGGGATTGGTGGGTTTAGAGAGAGGAAGAAAGGATGGTTTTCTAGTCTAGTATGAGACAATCTGTTGTGCTTCTTTGGCTCATTGAGGATCTTCTAACCAAGTCTGGGGGAGTGCCATTAGAACATGGGCATATATTTCAACTTTTAGGCCATTGATAATGCATTCCTAAAAGAAGACATCTGACAAGCCCTCTGTTCTGAAATCCAAGTTCTTAAAGGTGACGATAAAGTATTCCATTGTCCTAGACTTCTTCAACTTGGTCAGATGGCCTAAATGGTGGGTGTCATAGTTAAAGAAGTCATAGATATCTGCAACAAACTATGTCTAAGAAACATACCCTTGGTGTGCCTTTCTATGTCATTTCCACCATTGCGAGCATTCTAGATCCATATGGATGATACCATAACGAATTTTGGCTAAATCATCAGTAATTCCATGCAAAGAGAAATAATGTTTCATTTGAGTGACCCAACTTGTGGGACCTGAGCCAACAAATTTTTTCACCTCAATTCTGGGAAGGTGTAGGTATCAACGAAGGTGGGAGGAATGAGGAAATTTGAAATTCAAAGAGCCAGTGTCTTCATGATAGGAAGTTTATTCAAAAGAGGTAGGGCTTAGGGAGCAACCCATCAATTGGTCGAGTGTGTATTTGATGTTGGCACATTGGTCCTAGAGGATCTGAACAAAAGAATTGAGCTTGTTATTGTTGTAATTGAGAGTCTTGATGTCCTGCTTATTCTTGATGTTGTCGGTAATCAAAGTATTGAGTTCTTGGGAATAGGTGGTTTCCATTTGGGAAAAGGAAAAAATGGGTAGGCGGGTCTGCACTGAAAAAATTACAGGTGAGGGGTATCACAACAGATGGGGAAAAGAGAGTAATCAAATGGGATAGGTGGAAAATAAGGGTGCCGAGAAGGGTGGGTGGGACCATGGATAAAAATGATGATAAGTGATAGGTAAGATGACTAGGGAAAAGGGGAATCCAATGGGATAGGTCCCAAATAAGGGTGTCGGGAAGGGGGTCGTGTCCATGAAAAAAAAGTCATAAAAATGATAGGTACCACGAAAATCAAGGCGAAGAGAGGAATCCAATGGGATAGGTCCCGAATAAGGGTTTCGACGTGACCACTATACTCGGTTTTGTTTTTTAAATTTTGCAAAGTTATACTCTAGCCTGAAGAATAATGCAGTGACGAATGACCCAAATTGTTAACAAAAAAAGTCATTTAGGAATTTTTCAACTAAAATGAAGGATGCAAGGTTGCACAACAATATATTTGATATGTTCCTTTTTTGTTCTATTTCTCTCCCAGAGGTTAGGGTTTATAGGGTTCCTACCGACACAGGTTTTCCCTCTGCTATAGCTCTCTGATATACATGGGGGGTTGAATAGTAGTACTTGGTCCAATATATCAGGGCACCAAATAAGGAGGATCGATCATACCCTTAGCCATAATACTCGATTACCTAGGTACTAGAGAATATCTTCCTGAGTTCTATTCTCGACATCACTATAACAACTAGAAAAGTGATCGAATGATCTAGGGATGGTTTCAGGAAACCTAAGGGACTCCCATTATGCCTGAAAGTACGTGGGAGTGATGGTCATGTACAAAGTATGTCTAATGTGGTACTACTTGAGGGGTACCAACATGTGTTATAGAGGTTTCCAACAAGGTGAAACATTGGTTTCTAGACAACCCCGTGAAATCGTCTGTATTTCTTGCGTGTAGTCTTCCCCGCTGTAGTTTTACCCATCGAGCAATAGATATTTGTGATTTAAAGACACTGACATTACACGTCTCTACCCTGATTTTTTTTTCCCACAGTTTCCACAGAGGAAACTTCTCTGATACCACTTGTTACATACCAGGTCTATTATCATAAGTAGAAAACAAAAATATTGCAGAAAATACCAGCAGAACAACACAATGTAGAGAACCACAATACCAAAAATGATACCTTTATTGATATAAAACAATGTTCACTTGCCTCTTTGAGGGGGAAACGTCAGCAGAGAAAAACTCTATTACAATAATTCTCAAGACAAAGTTTCTCATGACTCCTACTCTTATTTATACTAATTCTAGATTCTAAAGAACATTCTAGAGGAAGATCTTTCTAGAAGCAAACGCTTCTATTAGGTCTTCTTACATTGACTTGTTCACATTTATTAGATAGGCCTTATTAACTATTTTTGGCCTTTATTACATGGAAACTGTATTATTCTACATAAGTGAGGGGTTAGGAAGGTTAGGTCCCTAATAGTAAATCATGGTTATACCTGCTGTGAGCTAGTTGTTTCCCTCCCATGATCACTTTGCCACATTATAAGATGCATGCCATTTTAGAATGTTAGAAAATTATCTAAGAAGCATGAGATATTAAAATGTATGTCAAAGATAAAAAAATGAAAACATCAATTATAGGTTTGGTATACTGGTAGAACATATTTACCCCCATAATAACAGTGCTTCCATTGATTCAATTCAAATCATAATCGACCAACAACTCTTCCCTTGCAGCTATTGTTTTCACTACACATACAAATACTCAATTTCCTTCATGCCCCTCAAATATACAATTGGGTTGATTTCTTTTTGTCCCCAATCTTGTACCGTTAATAATCCCTACAATATTCACCGATGCCTTTGGCCTTCCATCAATATACACCGTCCCTCCTTTATTGTGATTGTTGTATTTTATATGTATATAATTTGCAACAACTACATATCTCCGCATACTTGGAATATATCGGACCAACCTCAACCAATTTACATAGTTGTAGCATGGTTAAGGATAATGAATGGTTGCGAGTGAAGTAGCAACCAAGGGAATTGTAGGGGAATGAATGGGGGTTGCGAGTGGATTGGAATCAAAGGGAATGATACAATTGGGTATGAATGTCATGGAAACATTTGTAGGAACAAGAGTCGTGACCATGAGAATAGTTGCATCACCGAGAATTGGAGTGAAAACTAGAGTTGCAACAACGAAAATTGTTGCTACAAAGGAGTTGAAGAAAAAATAATCACAACAACAAAAATAATCATAGCGAATGGAATTGCATCATTGAAACAAAATTTATTCTCCTTTGTGGATCCTGCAAAAATATTTATTAGAAATAAACAAGTTTTTATTGAGAAGGATCCTGACATAGACATCACAAAACCGTGAAGTGCCCTTTTTTTTCCAAGCACTAACTAAGCTGGTTTTCACTTCTTTTTTTTCTTCAAGTGCCAACTAAGCTAGTTTTCACTTTTTTTGTTTTGAAGAAACAAAAATCATCTAGTAGGAAATAGATCCAGATCACTTTCGGGCCATCCATTTGTGATTTTCTTCAGAAAGGATTCTTTTGATAGGGGCCACTGGTACATGTGGATTCTATGTCCATTATCCATGAGAGGGGTCCTATCTTCATAGATAGTGTGGAGTTTGATGGCCATTTTATCATACACTATGTCAATCTCATATGGACCAAGTCATTTGGTGTGAAACTTCCCTCTGAAATATTTGAACCTAGAATTGAACAATAATGCACAGCCTCCAACCTTGAATTTATTTTTCTTGATAAATATATCATGCCATTTATCCCTTTGATGTTGTATCATTGTGGATTTATGTAGGGCATCCTACTATAATTCGTTTAAATCGTTGATTTGGAGTAGTCTTTTTTTTTTAGCCTCTGATAATTCCAACCCAAGTTGTACTATTTTCCTTAATGTTTGAATCTTTGTCTCGATGGGTAGGATTACTTGCTTCCCATAAACTAACTCATATGGTGTGCACCCTGTAGTAGTCCTCGAGGTGGTCATGTAGGCCCATAAATATTCGAGGAGTTTATCAGCCCAATCCTTGAGGTGTAACCTGGCAATTTTTTTAATGATAGCCTCAAGGATTTCGTTGGTGCCCTCTACCTGTCTATTTGCATGTGGATGATATGGTGTTGTTATTCTATGTTTGATTTTGTACTTGTCCATCAGATTTCTGACTAGCCATGATGTGAATTGAGTTCCTCCATTGGTCACTATCTCCCATGGTATCCCGAACCTTACAAAAAATTCCCCGTGGATAAATTATATCACCGCTTGCTCAATTTCCTCAAGAAGTGCCTTAGCCTCCATCCATATCATGACATAATCGGTACAGACAAGGATGTAAGAGTGTCATTGATATGGGGGATTTATTGGTCCCACAAAATAAATGGCCCACTCATCAAAAGGTTCTAACACCATTTGTGGTTGTAGTGGCATTTCGTCTCTTTGTATAGGTCCGCCCATGCGTTGACAACTGTCTCACCTCTTTATATATTCCTTGGAATCTATGAAAAGTAACCACCTAGTTGTTGGCAATTTGGTTGTCATTGATGTCAACCTTGATAGAAGTATCATTGATTGATTGGTTTGAGAAGCATTGTCAATATTGGACATAATTTTATGAATGTGTCTTGGTGGATATAGCTGGGTCTTGTATCAGAGAGTCGGATATCTCATATTCAATTGAAGTTGAAGATATTAAAGGATCGATTTTATTTGTATTCATTCAAGTTAAATAAATAAAAGAATGATATTTTATCTACTTCATAAAATTTGTGTTATACATGTTTATGAATAATTAATTGAACTGTATATATCTTATTCATTTAATTTAGTTAATCTATGAAAGTGTGAAAAGTAGCCAAAAGTTCCAGACACTGATTCACCCCCCCCTCTTAGTGTTAGTGTGTGTTTCAACACTAGTAACCCTTCCATTTGTGATTGGTTTATTCATTATATATTTAATAGTATAATGATTAATATGCAAGATTACAAAATATCCAGTAATGTAGTGTCAAAACTTGTTGATTGCATGAATAACAACAAGAAACTCTTTCTCAGTTACCTTGTAGTTTAGTTCAACATGTGATAGATTCTTACTGACATATTACATCATATATGGGTCCTTTAGTTCAAGTTGTCCAAGGACTGCTCCAATGGTCGTGTTAGATGTGTCTGTGGAAATGTAGAATGGGAGGGTCCAATCCGGTCTTCTTAGTACAAGTGCTTCAGATACTTTAACTTTTAATTTATAAAGTGCATGTTGACATATCTCTGTCCATACAAATTCAATATCTTTACTAAGTAGAGAAAATAACGGATGAGCAATACATGAAAAATTTTCAATGAATCTACGATAATAACCAACATACCCTATAAATATTTGTACTTGCTTCTATGAAATTAGAGTTGGAAAATTGAGTATTACCTTGATTTTCTCAGTATCGACTTGAATACCTTTCACTGAAATGTTATGTCCAAGTACGATGCCGTAAGTTTCCATCATGAAACACTTTTCATTACTTAGGGAGAAATTTGAATCCTTGCACATGATTAATGTCTTTTCTAGATTGGATAATGCTTCATCGAATTCATCCCCATATGTTGTAAAATCATCCATGTATATTTCCACACAGTCATGAACGAGATCAGAAAATATACCTATAATGGCTCATTGAAAGGTGGCAGGGGCGTTTCCTAATCCAAATGGTAGGACATGGTATGCGGATGTCCCCCTAGGACAAGTGAATGTTGTGTTTTCTTGATCTTTAGGGGTGATCTATATCTTTTTGTATCCATTGAAGTTGTCAAGGAAATAAAAATACTTCTTCCTTGCGAGTGTGTCTAGGATTTGGTCGATAAACAATAATGGGAAGTGATCTTTATGTGTTTCTTTATTCAATTCTCAATAATCTACACAGATTCACCATTTACCATTTTTCTTCGGTACCATTACAAGAGGGGAGACCCACTGGCTATCATAGATAGGATACATAAAATTAGTCATAAGAAATTTCTGTAGCTCTTCCTTGACTATATCTTTCATGG
>ML833031.1:22495-35172 GCA_009831015.1 Picea engelmannii
ATGATACAAAGGGGTACAATTATGATGAAATGATGCAATGAAGGGTTCTAGACGACCTACACATATAACAATATAATGTAATAATTCGATATCTAGGGCTTAATAAGGGGTTTCATACATAACATGGGGCTTTTTCTGGGGATTAACATGCCCCTCCCCTCCAAACAAGTGTTTTCCTCAACACTTGACTAAACACAGGTGATTCTGTATGAAGAACTCATCATCCCATGTCGCCTCTTCCACTAGTAGGTTCTTCCTTTTGAAGAGGTACTTTGTAATTGATCGATTTCTCGGCTGCTTAATTCTTATTTCAAGGATTTTTTCTGGATCTAATATGATTTTCCCTTCTTCATTGATCGATGGTAAAATAGTTTGTACTGGGATCTTGTTTCTGATGACCTTCTTTAAGCAAGAAACATGGAAGATTTGATGTACACATGAAGATGGAGGCAACTCCAATTTGTAATATATACTTCATATCCTTTGAAAAACCTTATAGGGGACATATTATTTGGGTTATAATTTATTTTCCTTCTTTTTCTTCTTGAGGGACATCTGTTTGTATGGTTGTATCCTCATAAATACCCAATCCCCCACTTTAAATTCCCTTTCACTGTGATGTTGATTTGCTTGTTATTTCATCCTATTTTGTGTCATAACCAAGTTTTCCTTTAATAGTTTGAGTACCTTTTGTTGGTTCCCTATATGTTCCTCCACTACTTAAATCTTTGTATTCTATTTCAAGGTTGATGTAGTGGATGGAGGATGGTATCTGTAAAGTGCCAGAAATGGGGACATTTTTTATGAAGTATGGAAGGATGTGTTGTACAACCATTTTGCTAAGGGAAACCACTTGACCTATTGTGTTTGTTTATCAGATGAAAAGAAACGAAGATATCCTTCTATACATTTATTCACAATCTCATTTTTCCCATCATATTGAGGGTGGTAAGATGAGTTGTGAGCCAATTGAGTACCCAAACAAGAAAATAATTTAGTCCAAAAATTTCCCATGAAAATTAGATCTATGTCGCTTACAATAATCTTGGGGACCCCATGTAACTTTTGAATTGTTTCCGTAAATGTTGTGGCTATTGTAATTTATTTAAAAGGATGAGAAAGATATTAAAATGGGCATACTTTGTTAGTTGATATACTACTACCATGATGTCAGTCTTTCCTTCGTATTTGGGTAAGCCTGTAATAAAATCCATTGAAACTTATTCCCAATGTTGACTTGGTATAGCTAATGGTTGTAGGAGACTTGGAGTCTTGATTGTCTCTCCCTTATTCTATTGGAAGACCAAACATTCAAACACAAAATTTTGAACATCGGTTTTAAAACCTTCCCAGAAAAAAATCATGCTTGATCCTGTGGTATGTTTTCAAGAATATTCAATTTCCTCCTATAAGAGAAGTGTGCAATTCCAGAAGGACCTTCTGTTTGAGTTGGGAATTATTACATAAATACAGGTGATCATGATACCATAGAAAATCATTCTTACATACAAAATTATCTATTGAACTGGGGTACTCATGTAGTTGTTGAATGATCTTGCATACCTCTTGATCTTGCTTCCATTCTATCCTTGCTTATTCCACCCAATCAAATTGTGGAATAGAGATATCACATAATGAACCTTTTGTTTCTTATTCTTTCCTTGAAAGGACATCTGCCACAACATTCTATTTTCCCTTTTTGTAGATAATTTCAAAGTCATAACTCAACATCTTTGTAACCCATTTTTTTTACTCTTTTGAGGATAATTATTTCTCCAAGAAGTAATTCAAACTATCATGATATATTTTTTTTATTTTGAAGTGTCTTCCTATTAGGTAAGGGCGTCATTTCTGAACTGCATGTAGTATGGCCAAAATTTATTTTTCATAAATGGGTTTGACTAAGTTTTTTCCTTTAAGTTGGATTCTTCTAAAGACAATTGGTCTTCCTTATTGCATTAAAATTTCACCAATACCATGGATTGAGGCATCACACTCCGCAATAAATGTTTTTGTAAATTCAGGTGTGGCCAAGATGGGAGTTGTACACATAGCCTCCTTAAATTTTTCAAAATATTTGGTTGCTTCTTTAGTCCAAGAAAATGCTTCCATATTTAATAATGTTGTTAGAGGTGCTGCTATTTGACCATAGTTCTTGACAAACTTGCAGTAATATCCTATCAATCCTAAGAACCCTCTAAGTTTATTCAAGGTTTTGGGAAATGTCCATTCTCTCATAGCTTTAATTTTGTTATGGTCCACTTTTACACCTTCATGAGATACACTATGAACCAAATATTCCACTTCTTGAACCCCAAAGACACACTTGGAAGGATTTTCATAAAGTTGTTGCTCTTCCAATAGCTGTAATACTCTGTCAACATGTTGTACATGCTCTTCCAAATATTTGTTGTAGATTAGTATGTCATCAAAAAATACTAACTCAAATTTTCTAAGGGTTTGAAAATAGAATTCATCAAGATTTGAAATGTTTAAGGTGCATTAATAAGTCCAAATGGCATAACTAAAAAATCACAATGACCTTGATGTGTTCTAAAAGTTGTTTTAGGAATGTCTTCCTACCTCATTATGATTTGATGATATCCAAAACGAAGATCCATCTTAGTAAACAATTTTGATTCATGCAATTCATCTAATAATTCATCAATGAAAGGGATAGGAAACTTATCTTTGATGGTCATTTTGTTGATTTTTCTATAATCTGGAAACATACGCCATGTACCATCCTTTTTTGTAACCAAGACCACTGGTGAAGAGAAAGAACTTTGGTTAGGTTGAATGATGCCAACCTCTAACATCTCCTAGATCGTGCACTCAATATCACTATTTTTTGCATATGGATACCTATAAGGCCTAATGTTAGGTGGTACACTTCCTAGTTGCAAATGAATAGCATGGTCATGATCTCGAGTAGGTGGAATACCCTTAGGAATTTCACCAAATACCTTGGAATGATTGTTGATAACTATTTGTAGATTTGAGGGAGATAAGGATATAGATGTTTGAACATCAATTGAGCACAATTGTGCAATTACACCATGGTGTCCATTTTTTAGTAATTTTGTCATGTTATTAGAGCTTATCACTTAAGAGGGTTTCCCTTGGATACCTCTAAGTTCAATTTCTTGCCATTTGAGGAAAATTTCATGAAAATATATTGAAATTAATGGCCACTATTCCCAATGATTGTAACCATTGGACCCCTAATACAACATCGACATCACCCATTTGGATGAAAATCATGGGGCTATCCAAAAAATATTCCCCCATGTTGAGCTTAATACTCTGGAATTTCCTGAACAATTTAGGTACCTCTATTCAAAATCATTACTTGAAACTCTGGTGCATGATATACAAAGCAATTGAGATCTTTTGTTACCTTGTAATTTATGAAATTATGGGTACAACTAGAATCAATCAATATTGTTACCTTTTTATTTTTGATGTATCCTAGTATCTTGAGGGTTTGTTGAGTATTGATGATGGCCAATGCATGACAAGATATTAGTGGAGTAGTCTCTTCTAGATCTGGTTCTTGTGGCAGTTCCAATTCCTGATATTCTTCCTCTTCACAATCTATGTATAATAATGTATTCTCACTGCATTTATGCCCCTTACTATACTCATTGTCACAATTGAAACATAGTCCTTTTTCTCTTCTTTCATCCATTTTTTGAGGTATGAACCTTGTCAGTTGAGGTATGCTTGCCTTATGAACCCAAAAATGATCTTTGCTTCCTGTTTGTGTTCCAATGTTAGAATTGTATGTAGCTTTATTATTGGCTTGAATATGACGAGCAAATTGCATAGATTCCATAATATTTGTAGGGTGTCTTAAGAAAAAATCATGTTTAATGTCCCTTTTTAATCCACCCATGTAAGCTTGCAACAATTGTTCATCACTTATGTCATCCACCCTTGTGGCCAATACCTGAAATTCTGAATTATAATCTTCAATATCACCTAAGTGCTTGATTCTTGTCAATTGACTGAAGTAGTCATGTTACAAAACTTTCCCATATTGTGATTCCAAGTCTCTTGTAAATAAACCCCAAGTATAATGATAAAAATGGGGATGCATTTTCACTATCCATTGGTACCATTGATATGGTTTTATCTCAAAGTTCAAAGATTCTATGTGAATCCTTTTCTTATCATCCATAAAATTATGTAGTTCAAAATATTTCTCTATTTGGTTCACCCAGGTAAAGACCGTTGTTCCATCAAACTTATTTAAATCAATATTGGGAAGGTTGAATTTAGTACCACCACCGTAATTAAATCCACTAGAAAATTGCTTATTATCGACATGTTGTTCAACCTGAATACTACCCTTATGTTCATGAGTTCCTTGCATTTTGATATCTCATTTAGGAAATTGCTTATTATTGGCAAGTTGTTCAACCTAAATACTACCCTTTTTTTCATGAGTTCCTTGTATTTTAATATCTCCTTTAGGGTCTCTCTCATCTAGAGCCCAAGAGATCATGGAAGACAAGGAATTTTGTAATTCCTCCATAGATTTTTGTATTTCTACTTTATTTTCATCCATCTTATTTTTCATGTCATCCAAAGTTATTTTCATCTCATTATTATTCTCATTCATCTTCTCATCCATTTATTGAATTTTTCTTTTTGAGTTTACCAACTCATCCCTTGTTATTGACTTAGCACTCAAATCATTAAGTTTTTCCTCCAATTTGGATAACATGTTATGTATGTCCTCATTTTCTTCTTGAGTTATAGATGAGAATTCATGAGGTTTAATTGGTGTTGACATATTTTTTGGACCCATGTAGAATAAAAATAATAATACTCCTCTTTTTCCTCTTTATCACTTTTAATCACCAAAAAAATATCTTCCATTAAAAAGTTATGCCAATTGCAAGTTATGTACCTTTCAAACTCTTAATTTGGAGTATGTGCTCCTAACCAACCTTCCTTCTTGTGTATTTATGAAATTTCATCCCTTATAAGTCTGAAATTTTGGCATGTAGTACTCTGATATTTCCTCTCTTCAATGCCACATGTATTACCTAAATTGGATGTGCCAAGTGGAAGTTAGGGTAACCTTCCCAAACCTTGCTGATTTCTTGGCCTTTTCAAGAGAGCAAACTTATACATAATTCCAAGAGCCCAATATGTGATATCTAATTCTGAAAATTGTACCAGAAATACTACAGTCTTTACTCTTTCAAATGCAACTTTTCTCACTCAATGTGTACCCTCGCAGAAGAAGATATGATGATTTTACCCAAAACACGTGTTTGAGACTAGTAATAGGACTAGTTAGAAACCTTATCTTCCACAGGGCGTATCTACGAAAGTATAATGAACCAAAATCTGAATTTTTTACCCTGGATACATTGATATGTATTCTAAATAACCTCAAATTTTTTCCATTTGAATCATCCCAAAAAACAATTTATAGCGAAAATGATAATATGACTTGCTTGGAGAAGAAAAACCCTAAGATCAATGCTCTCATACCAAATGTTATGATCCAACACCTTAAAAATGATTAAAAGTCAATGAATTACAATCCACTTCAAGGGGAAAACCTCCTTTACAATATATTCAATTCATAATACAATATGAGAGATGATAAGATGATCCTAATACTAGGTCTCCTTGATATATATATATATATATATATATATATATATATATAATATATATATATATATATATATATAGATATATATATATATATGAGACAAAGTGGTACAATTATGATGAAAGGGTGCAATGAAAGGTTCTAGCCGACATACACATAAAAATAGAATGTAACAATTCAATATATAAGACTTAATAAGAGACAAAGTGGTACAATTATGATGAAAGGGTGCAATGAAGGGTTCTAGCCGACATACACATATAAAAATAGAATGTAACAATTCAATATATAAGACTTAATAATGGGTTTGATACAATAATAAATACAACCATGAATCCATAGATAAAGTAAAACATACAGCTAAGATAGCCAAGTAAGATAATTCAAGAATCACAAATACTATCCAAAATTCAAAAGTACTTGTGTCCTTAAGTTATTCATAGTCCAAGTGTTGAGATGACAATGCTCCAGATTCCTCAAACCAATATTCAAGCAACAAGGGGAATTGCACCCAAGGGTTAATTTTCCATCCAACCAATGAAACCACCCTCACATGTGTTTCCCCCCAAGTAGGGATCAAGCTCAATGAGGGAAAGAATTCAAAACTCATAGTAAATCCCAAGAATCTAATCCAATGAACTTAAGAATAAAACCAACAAGTTTACAACAATTCATCCTAGGTGTGATGGAGAGGATCCAAGATTTTCAACACCTCCAAATCCCATGGGATTATAACATCCAGGGGTCTTACTGCCACCTTTAGTTGGTGATCAAAACCATAACAATAGTGGTTCCCCCTCCAATAAAGGATCTTTCTATCACCTTCAATTGGTGATCACAACCACAAAAACAATAGTGTCTTGAAATTATGGACCCCAAAAAAGTACAAGGATCTAGGCACTTTGAGATTTAATATCTTCCCATGTTCTAGGTACACTCCCATATCCTTAATCCACACTGTATACATTTTCGACACAAACATAGTTTTTTCCAACTCATCAATAGCATAACATAAGTGCATTAACAATATTAAGTTTACCTAGAACCAATTCCCCATTAGCAACCCCCAAATATAGGAAATAATTTTATTTAATAGTGCCAAAACAAGTAACAATCTCCCAAGATTTTCCTCGTGGATTCCCCCTTACTCATGCAAGGGTGAAATTTGATTTTGAGGGTGAATACAAGTGTTTGAAACTAGGTAAAGGTGAAATACAATTATTTCCCCTTCTACCATTACCCATGTTAACTTTGGAGGTCGTTTTCACACATTTTCCCCTCCCCAAGGATTTTCCTAACTCTAGGATATGACATGACATGATAGTCATCCTCATTGAGACATGAGCCCTTCCCATAGGTGAATTCCCTCCTTTCACTATTTCACCTGTATTAGATTATCTAGCCAACATATCCACATGCGATACATCATCATTATAAGTTTCATAAGTCTAGAATCATATCATAAAATTCTAGTAAGTTGCATTCCTAATGAGCCAACTAGGAACACGATATTAAGGCATCATGAACATCTTAAACCAAATAGTATTAAAGAATCATGAACGTCAAAATCACATAGCATTAAAGCATCATGAACACCATAGTCACAAATTATTAAATCATTCATAAACATCATAAATCACATAGTATTAAAGCATCATGAACATCATAAATCACCTAGTATTAGAGCATTCATGAACATTTTAAATCACATAGCATTTAAAACATCATGAGTATTATAATTCTTTTAAAGAAACATCACCAAGTCACATGATTGCCTAGGTCCAAATAATAAAGTCTAATGCATATAAAAGAAAAAAGAAAAATAAAATATTGCATTAAGGTGTCACAATATTCCCCCACAAACAAGGGATACAATCTAGAGCCGTTTCATGCTAAAAAAAATGGGGGTAAATCCTCTTCATCTTTGAATAAAATTCCCATGTGTTGTCATCATTTTAGTAGTATTATCAATGGACCTTAAGACAATTTATCACCTGAATGTGCAAATGGTGTTGCTTTTCATTGATGATTACTAGTGGTTGAGTGAGAAACTCTTTGATTTCCTTTATATGTATAGCATGAAAACTCAACACATGACTAGGGTCAAGAACATATTTCTTAAGTATAGATACATGAAACATTATGAATTTTCACTTGCGGTGGCAAAGCCAATTTGTAAGCTATGACACCCATTTGCTCCAGGATCTTGAAGGGTCCACAATATCTAGGTGCCAACTTCTTCCATTTTCCCAAGTGTAAAGAACTTATCTTACACTTAACTATGAGGAGAAACTTTTAACCCACCTTGAAACTTTTCTTTGTCCTTCTCTTGTCTACATAATTATTCTATCGCACTTGGTTAGTCTTCATATTTTGTTGAACTTGTTTTACTATCCTTTCCATTCCTTCCAAAGTGTCTTGTTCTAGTGTCCTTCATACTTCCATATTATCCCAACTAATAGGAGAGTTGTAATTTTTCTTGTACATGGATACAAATAGACTCTTTTTTATAGAGTGGTGATACCCCTTATTGTTGGATAATTATACCAAAGGAAAATAATTTTCCCAACTCCTAGGTTGATTCATTACATATATTTTGAGCATGTATTCCAAAATTTGATTGACTCTCTGTGCTTTCTCTCCCATCTCTAGATGGAAGGCTATGATGAAATTCAACATAGTATGAAACTCATGAAACATACGTTGTCAAAATTTGGAGGTGAATGTTAAATCATGATTGGTCACAATTACTTTCGATACACTATGTAGCCTTACTACTTCTCTGATGAATATGCAGGATATGTCACACACCCAATGGGCGGTCTTTATTGGAATGAAATTGGATATCTTAATTAACTAATCCACAATCTATAGTATGGAGTCATTACCCCTAGAGGTGTTGGGTATTCTGGTGATGAAGTCCATAGTTATTTCTTCCCATTTATATGATGGTACTCCCAAGTGGTTCAAATTCCTAGTAGGATGTTGATGTTCCACTTTTGTCTACTGGCATTCCAAGCACCTAGCTACATATGTGGACGCATCTAACTTTAATATCTACCAGTAGTAAATTTTCTTCATACTTTGATATTTCCTTTGATATCCCGGGTGTTCGAAATATGGTGCATCATAGGTTTCATGGAACACCACCTCCTTAGATCCATCTTCAGTTGTATGATATTCATCATATTTCCTATATTCCTTTTATGTCTAGTTCTCTCTTTGTAATAATGCTTGAAAATCTTATTGATACTATTTGTATTTCTTTGATCATATTTCTCTAATTTCTTTTAGGTGTGAATGGAATTGAGATATTGCACCAATATGCCATATTTGACTCAAAGCATCGACTGCTAGTTTCTATTTCCCTTTTATGTGTAGAAGGTCATAATAATAACTACTCAAAAACTCCAGCCATTTCTATTTCCTGGCATTCAATTGTGGTTGGGTCTACAAATATTTCAAGTTTTCATTGTATGTTCATAGTTGAAACTTTCACTGATCAAGTAGTGTCACCATGCCTTCAGAGCATGCACTATTGTGAGTAGTTCTAGTTCATGGGTTGGTTATTTTTTCTCATAAAGGTTTTAATTTCTTGACTCATAAATCACTACTCATCCTTTTTTCATGAGCACACCCTTAATCCATTCCTTACTGGCATCTGTACATACTAGAAAATCATTGTCAAAATCCAGAAGTATGAAAACTAGTGCAGACATGAGGAGTCTCTTCAATTCTTGAAACCTTTCTTCGTCCAGGGTTGTCTAAGAAACTTGGTCCCCATTTCCCTATAGCTTTGATAAATTTCATGTGATATTTGAGAAAATATTTACAAACTTATGATAATATCTCACTAATCCCATACATCTTATTACCTCTACTACATTTCTTGGCATTGGCCAACTCAAGATAACTTATATATTCTTAGGGTCCACCCTTATCCTTTCTTCCATTATTATGTGCCCAAGGTATTGAGTCTCTTTCTTGAAGAACTCACACTTAGCTTAGCATATAATTGATGTTTTCATAGCTTCTATAACACTTACCTAAGGTGATCTTAATGTTCCTCCTCATTCTTCTAATAAACTAGAATGTCATCAATGAATACTAACACAAATTTGTGAAGGTCTTTTCAAAACATGTCATTCATCAACCTCATGAATATTGTTGGGGAATTTTTCAATCCAAAGGGTATCACCAGAAACCCAGTATCTCCATACCCATTTCTAAAGGTGGTCTTGGGTATATCAACTTCATCAAACTTGATCTATTGGTAGCTTGATCTCAAATCCAACTTGGAAAACATTATGGCATCCTTGAGCTGATCGAAAGGGTCATATATCCATGGTAGGGGATAATTATTCTTGATAGTTACTTTATTCAACATTTTGTAGTTAATTCACATCTAGAATGTTTCATCCTTTTTCTTAGCGAACAACACAGGTGCTCCTCAAGGTGGGGCACTCGGTATTATAAATCCCTTGTCCAACAATTCCCACAATTTCATTTTTAGTCCTCCTAATTCATCTATTTCCAATCAATATGGTGCCTTTGATATATGAGTGGCTCCATGAATTAAGTCTATGTTATTGTTTACTTCCCTGGTTGGCGGTAGTCCCAACGACTCTTTTGGGAATATGTCTAATAATTCCTCAACCATGGGCATGTGTCCTTTCAGGCTTGCCTCCTCTGTTTCTTTGAGGATGTGAATGAGATACCCTTTACGTCCCTTATTCACACCGCACTTGGATTTCACAACAATGATTGGTCTCACAACCGTGAGATTATTCTCTCCTTGAATGATCCTTCTCACCCTCTCATCGTCAATACATTCAAATTTATTTTTGCAATAGTCAACCTTATCTTTGTGAAGCTCTAACTAATATTTTCCTATTATTCCATCATAAGATCCCAATACTAATTCGTGAAAACATACTTCATTGTTCCAACTCCCAAAGTCTATTGCACATTTGTCAATTGGTTGATTGATCCACTTATTAGCACCATTTTCCATCTATACCTTCCAAGGTTCCTAGAGATTTTTGGAGCTTATCTTACACTTGGCCACCACTATAGGAGATATGAAACTGTGGGTACTTCCCATATCAATCAATAAATTGAATGGTAGGTTGGAAATGGTACCTATTTCTTGGATGATAGATGCATGGGATTATAATTGATGGTTTTCCATTGTTGTGAAGATTCAACCCCTTATTGTGTCTCCCAGTATCTCCTCAGGCCCCAAATGACTCACTATTACTTTCGTTTGATTCTTCCTTTTTTAGCACTGGTAGGATTTGCGTCCCTAACCTCCACACTCATAAAATTTAATCTTCAAGTTCGTGGCCTTTGCATCATCCTAAGTCTTATCCTCATTCCTAGGTTTGATTCATTGTGTAGGATTGAAGCTTCATCGATCATACCTCCGTCTCAAAGTTATATGAGTATTAATCCTTTGATTCAATCTGTCACTTAATTCCTTCTTCCATCAAGATTTAGATCCACATAATCTATTCCTTTTCATCACTTCTAACACTTTCTTTGGCATGAAAGTTCTAACTTGATCTCTAACATGGTCCCCTAACCCTCCAATGAATCTTCCCACACATGTGTTTTTTCTGAGTCCCAAGGAATACTTATCTAGTTCAATGAATTTGTACCTGTACTCTTCTTTTATTATATTACCCTACTTAAGTGAAAAATATTCATCCTCCTTCCTATAGTACATTTCTCCTAGATACTTTTCCTCAAAGTGGGCACGAAATTGATCCCAACTTAAATGATCTTCATATAAATTTTCCTTCTAATTAAGATGGTCCCACCATAGATTTGCATTTTTAGTCAACCTATAGTTGGAAAACTTGGTCTTCTCCAAGGGGTTGAAATCATACAACATCATGTGTCTCTCAATATTCACTAGCCATGATTCTACTTCATTGCCTCTCCTGATAATTCCATTGAAGGTAGGAGACTTTTGCTTCCTTAGTTCATAACTCGGTTTGCGACACTTGAATGGTTCTTGCTGGTTGGGTTCAAATTCTTCCTTTGATGGTCTCTTACTTGGGTTCCTTATCTTGGATCCCAAGGATTCCAACATGCATTTGATTTCTCGGAGGTAGGAGGATTGTTCATTCACCCAAATTTTCAATGTTCGTACTTTCTGGGCCAACTCCTCTTGACTATGAATATCACTAAGGGGAGCATGACATCTACTAGTTCCTCTACTTACACTCTGATTTCGTGAACCGAAAGTGGTTATCCCAACTCTACTTGTAATATGAAAAGATCCATAATTTGCAAGATAAAGATAAGGGCTAGTGTGTTGGGTGCATGTGTAGACCATCCTACTATTATTACTTCAAAATGCCATCCATCTAAGGTTTTCATACTTTCCAATGGTGTTGATTTAGTCTTTATACTAGCACACTTATATTACATCTAGATCAGAATGGGATAAACCTTGGATCCTCTGATATCTCACAAATTTACGACTAAATGACAAAGGGTTTGAATATCGAAAAAACTTCTCTTAGAACCTTATGCCTTTGCCTTTGAACTGACTTATCCACCAATGCATGGAAACTTTCCATATACTCATGTATTTTCTATAATAAAGTTCAAAATCAACATTTGAATGGATGTAGTTTTTATAATAAAATTTAAATTTGATAAAAGAAGCATGGACATATTATAATTTTCATTATGCATGGATTTATCATTAATTTATATGGCCATTTGAAAGTGCTTATTATTACAATGCACTCAAGGTTATTACTCGATCTAAGAAGACAAACGAAGCTATCATTCCCATTTTATTATGCACTTAAGTTTTTTTTTAATAAATGTTACACGCATGCATGTGACCCTTAACTTGTAATGTCACCTATTTAATATGCATGACTTTTTTTTTTTTAATGTTTGGTCTCCTTACCTTCCTTTTATGTATAGCAATCTTTATTCCTCATTTACAATCATACCCAGACACTAAATTCTATGTTAAAATAAATAAATAAATATGCCTTGTAAACCACATAAATAA
>ML833031.1:37490-52010 GCA_009831015.1 Picea engelmannii
AATAACATAGTTTTCATTAAATAATGATAATGAATCAACCTACATTTATGGATAGCAACCAATAATAACTATCCCACTACTAATTTACAACTGAGTTTTGATCAATTTTCGAGTATGTAAAAAAAATTAAGAAAATTTAGATTTTTTTTTTTGTTTAGTTAAGAATGTAAATGTAGATGTAAAACTATTTTTGTTTGGTTAAGAGTTCGATCTAGAGGTATTTGGAAAGGGTAAAAGTCTTACCCTTGTGGATCACTAGTGAGTTATTCCGACTAGCATAGTTTTCATTAAATAATGATAATGAATCAACCTACATTTATGGATAGCATCCAATAATAACTATCCCACTACTAATTTACAACTAAGTTTTGATCAATTTTCCAGTATGTAAATTTTTTTTAGCACATGCATTTAAGAAAATTAACACATGCAAATGTCAATGGATGCATGGAGGAACCGACGCATGTCCAACTTTTATAAACACTCTAGTCTTTTTTTTTTGTCTTATATAGGGAAGTCGTAGGTGGAAAGCGAGATTGGTGTTGCAGAGCCAGGGTAGGAATCCCACTCAATGATTATTTTCCTTGGATGCATGACACGACAGAGATTACCAACACACCTAAGAGCCTTTTTGGTGATGTTTACTTTACTTTTGTGTTGAGCTGGGAGTATATATAGAGCACAACCTATTTCTGATCCATATGGAGGCATGGTCGTGGAACAACGGGGTTGAGCTGGATATGTGTGTGTGTGTGTGTGTATTTTATTTTTTTGCGGCCTCTTTGTGGTCTGTATGGAGGCATGGTTGTTATTTCCTGGGAAAGGAGTTGAAGGGCACATATTCCTGATACGCGGCCTCCCGAATCAATGCATAAAATGGAGGAGCAAATAATGAAAATGATGAAGATTTATAGCTTGATATAACTGATGAGGAAATGAATCAAGTAATGGTAGGTTATCAAGGTTGGTTTGGCCTAACCACTATCCTCGAAGGTGAGGCTATTGTGGGACAATTTAATTCCCCACAAATGGCTCTCACCCTCAGCTCCTCTCCATGAGCTTTGAACCTGTGACTTGATGGAGACTAAACCCCACACAAACCAATTGGTCTACATCTTATGGATAACCGTGTATATATATATATATATATATATATATATATATATATATATATATATATATATATATATATATATATATATATATATATATATNATTTTTTTTATAAATACATTCACCAACGTACAATCTTATTCAAGATCTTACATAGATTTAAGGTTGTAGGGGTCTACTATTTTCATTATATTTCAATGCCTCTCCATTTTTATTGTTTAATGCATCCAATGAAAGAAACATGTACAGGGATTGATCGTTCTAGGCTTGGTTGTGCCAATGGTCTATGTATATAAAGCATGGGAAAGTCTGGTAGGTATTTTCCCTTTTTCTTTTAAAAGTAAAAGTTCATATATATAGTTATAATTATACACGTACATTTAAGATTTTTTTTAAATTTAAACAATAAACAAAATAAAATAGAATCCATCATTAAGCAATATGTAAACATAAAAAAAACACACTAAGCAATATTTAAACATAAATAAAACACACTAAGAAATATTTAAATGTGCATAACACACAATTAGATTTGTAATTTAATTAATGTTTCCAAGTATGAATGATTACAAATAAGTAATTTTGAAATTCTATTTCTAATATGAGTTCGTAAGTTTTCATAGTTAGTCATAATGTTTCTTAATCCTTTTGGAGATAAAATGTGATAAAATATTGAAACGTGCATTGGACAATCCACCCATCTTTAAGTACAAATAAAGATGAAATAATAACATAAAAGAGTGCTTGAGTGGATATTTATAGGATTACAAATTAAGGTTAGTTGTTGTGGAGAAAAGAGTTTCAGTGGTAGTGAAAATGATTACAATAGTAAAGTAGCAATTGGACATAAAAGCTATTTAATGTCAAGGTTAAAGGTTAAGATTGAAATTAAAAGAAAGCACTGAAAATATAATTTAAGAAATATAATTTGTTAAGTTTGTATATCCAATGAACTAAAAAGATGGTTAAAATGAGGAAAAGGGTAAAAGCATAAAAAGGGGGGAAAAGATAAAACAGATGGATATAATTGGAGCGGGGATAAAAGGTCAAATTTAGTCATAGTCTAAAAGTTCTAGGTTTTGGCCCTTTTTCGAAGATATTTTCAGTTTAATTTTGCCCAGCTAGAAATTGTTGCATCTGCATATTTGAGTGGTTAAGTCTGTAATAATATGAGTGCCTCATGGGTTTTTCAACATGCTAAATCCATTTATGCATTCTAAAATGCAATTTAAACAAAAAAAAATGAGATTTCACCTAGATTTATGTCATCTGATTCAACTTAAAATGTTTAGACAATGCCTGAAATTAATCCAAGAAATGAAAAGAAAGAAAAAATTAAATAGTGATAATGATAATAATGATGATAATAATAATAAATAAATAAATAAAATAAAATATTTAAAAATAAGGGCTAATGATCAATATGATGAATAATGGGTTTCCAAGATTGGCTAAGTTTGTAGCCATCTTTCATATTAAAATTATTAGGATGTTTTTCAATTTTCAATGCTTCTCTAATGATACCAAAGGAGTAATAGGGTTCTTAAGCTATAATTTTAGTTTGGTCAAAGAAAATGAGATGATTATATTTGTGGGAGTGTTGGGTGATAGTTGACTTAGAGATACGATAATGGAAGGTATCAACTATATGTTCTTTGAGATAGGCTTTAAATGATTTAATAGTTTGGCCTATGTATGATTTTCCATGGTGTTGAGGAAAAGGTATGAATAACCTTACTCAAGCATTTTCAGATCTTGCCAGGCTAAGGCAAGATAGTTGGGAATGTTACCCGAAGTTTATAGCCTTTAATTCAAAATAATCTCTTGATCCATAGGTAATATGTACTAGGGACTAAGGATGATTTTATATGTTATATGTAACTGTACAAAAGAAAGAAAGAAAAGATATACATAAGTGTGTATAGGAAAAGAGACGAGAATAAAAGTAAAATATGAACAATATCATTAAGATACACACGTGAATCTGAAATCAGAAATCTGATTTTTATATTAACTTCATTCTGAGATACAAAGAAAAACTCTCTTTATAAACCCCTGCGAGGGTGGGACGAAAGTCAAACTTAGATGTATTCGATGAGCACCATACAAAAAGACTCTGACAACAAAAGAAAATTGAAGCTAAATCTCTGGATCAGCTTGACATAAAAATGTTGTCACTTGACTCTGCAAAATATTTTTTATCAGTCATGAAATCTAATCCATAAACAAACAAGAACACACAGACTGCCAAAGATAGATCATACACCTTTATAAACAAGTTTTTGAAATATATGATTCAGTTTTGAATCCTGATGCCTTCAATAAAACCCTGTTGTCATCAAGATGGTTTAGCTTTCTAGTAAACTCAAAATGAATGAAGAAAATCATTATCTCACAAGTATATAGCAGACCTTATATCAGAAGTTCCCCTTCTATTCTCTCCTCCTTTGTCTCTTCTTTTGATTGAGCTTTTATTCTTTCTCAATAAGTTATGGTAGCTCAACTACCTTTCTTTTGTTAAGCTTAATTAGCTTAAATAATTAGTTGAGACAAAGAAATAATAATATATAAATAAGGGTCTATTTAAATAATAACTAGATAGGTGGGACCCCTTGTCACTCTAATTTTCATTTATTTAATAATCATCAAAACATGAAATATAATACCCCCAAAATTTAACTCAAATATCTACCTTGTAGCTCCCATCTTCATATTAATAGTCAAATATCTTAATATAAAAATAAAACATGACTATATCCAAAAATAACATCATATCCATGTTGTCCAAAACAAATATGTCTAAATGTGTATTTATTGTCCAAACATTTTATCATACCAATAAAAATTGTCCTTTAAAGAAAATAGCATTAACAACATTAAAAACTATATTTTTTATGAGAGGCGGTTTGCCTCTTTTCACTACTGCTCTCATTTGATATTTCTGTTGTTTTTCCTTCTGTAGCAGCCTTAGGTTGATTGGAACCTTGAGGATGGATTTTTTTGATGACATGGGAGCAATTATCCTTGAGGTGGAGATGAGAGGACACTGATTCAAAGGAATTTTCGGAAGAGTTAGGGGAATTGGCCACTTTTTTTCCCTTTATCAATCTTTGGTTTGGGCATGGTAGTTTTAAGCCTTTTGCTTGCATGTGAATATTGGGTTGGTGAAGCAATGTGATCATCTTGGGAATTTGGATTAAATGGAATTGGGGGAGGCAACAATGGCAACGATATTGTAGGCCATCCATTATGATGTGCAATGGGTTGATGGACAATCTCTAGTCAACCATCATTGGTATGTGGTTCTAGATGCATAGAAACATGAGGGGGGACACAGATACCATATAAATTTTGGTGTGGCTGGAAAGGAGGCCTCTCAAGCCTAGGTTGCAGAATTCCTTGGCCAACTAGATTGAAAAAACCAGCTTGGAAAAGCTTATTTAGTTCTTGTGGATCAACACCAAAATGTATTGATAATCGTGGCCTTCTATGGCCTTTTTTCAATTTGTTTTCTCTACCTCTATTTGTACCTATGTCATTGGTGCCCCTGCTAAAGAAACTCATCCTAAAGAAATATTCCAATAAGAATATGAAATATTTTAACAATCCATTCACTAATACTCTACCTAAATAAAATCAATATGTTGGTTCTATCATTCACAACGGAAGCATATGCAATCCATCCATTAACACAACTTCTCCAAATCCAATTTACTAATTAACTACAATTGAACATGGAATGATAGGGTCATCTAGAATATGAGGGGGTTTATAATGAACTAAAAATGGTAGAATGGATGAGAATCAACAATGAATATTGTTCAAGGAATGTAGATTCCTTTTCTTCCAAAAAAAATATCTCCATGTCATAATTTCCAACCCAGAATAATTATCCAATCCTCTTTAATATTTTTACTTTAAAAATTATATTCAAGATAACAAATCAAGGGATGGATAAATGTTATCAAGAAGGTGGTGGGCGTATAATGAGTGAAAAATGAAAAATTGAACATGAATAATAATGATTATTGTTCTATTACAAGAAATTACATTTATTAACTTTAAAATCAACATTGCCAGTATCTGCAAAATCATTTGAATATCCATTGTTTTCCATGCACATTTATTTCCAAAACTTCCACCAAATTATGTTTGTGCCATAACACTCTTTTAGACTTCAACACACATAATCCATAACCTTGCAACAATCGTTTTAAATTGTGCAATATAAAACTCAAGGGAAATTTATATGATTATCAAAACGACGAATTTAATTTCTCCTTTTAAAAACCATCATAACTTTCTATAGGAGATTGTTTACAAAACAATTTAACTCAGTCATAATCATACAAAATGTTTCAAAATTCATGACAGGAAAATAAACATAGAGCTATCATATTTTTTATATATAATATATACATCACAACCTCCAATAACAGTTGCAGACAAACTGGGTTCGAAACCCCATGTGATTATGGTAGGCATTGTTTCCATAACATTCCTACTAAACTCAAAGTCGACCAAATCACCTCATAGGTAAATAACAAACGAGCCACGATTTTCTGGGTGATATCAATCTTTCTAACTATTGGGTCGAATAGTTAAACACAACTTTGAAACTAGTTTTATATTATTTACTTTCCCACATTATCGAACGAGAAAACAAGGTTTGAGATTGAAAAATACGCATAGGCATCAAGGTATGGCTGCAAGTAAAGTCAAAATATTTACTTCCCAGAGTGACTGTAAGATAATACATATGGCTCCATCACCTTTTAAAACAATGGCAAGGATAATACAAAATGGTTGCGAGACTTTGAAAGTGTGGATATGCAGTAAAGATACAACACAATGATCACGAAACCGACTTTGGGTCAAATAGTTCAACAAAATTTCAAATTTGGATTTTCTTTTATTCATTCTCCTATGCATAGGAAGAGGAAACAAGGCTTGGAGTAACCATATAGGCGTAGGGTTTGAAACGTGGTCGGCACGCAAATAAAAACTTGACTCTTTTCCATCAAAATATAACAGGATAAAACACACAGGCCACCCATAACATCCAAGCCATAGTAATAATAAGAATGCACATATTCAAAGGTTAGGGTGCTACGCAATAGTCACAAGACCCAACTATATATTTTCTTTTACAGAGGAAACCCTAAAAAATAATCATACGAAATGAGCGAAACTAAATCACCTTCACCCACAACTATTTTCCAACCACCATATCATGGTAATATCACCTTTGCTCCAGACACATACAACCATATATTTCAAACAGAATAATATGTCGAACATTATTGCCAGTTTGAAATATTTAAATTCCAACACTGAACAGGAAGAAACCCAAATCAAAATGTGAGTTACACAGCCAAAATTCCCACAGTAAATCCATTAAAAACTTCAGAAAACATACATATTCTGCATGCAAACTATAAGAGACAACATAATAATTTTATATGGAGTAGAGCTAACCATCATGAATGGAGAGATAAGAGCCAACATACCTGTGAGAATAATGCCAAAAATATTAAGAGCACAACTGTTTTTCCGCCAAAGGCCGAGCACAATTGAGGTTCTGCTAACCATAGTATCAAAACGAATGCGAGGAGAAAGTGATGGTGGTAGCTTCAAGGTAGGGTAAGAACGATGTGTAGTAAATGCACATCTCTTCCCTTATTTTCTCATTTAATGCCATCAACCACAGCCAAAATAGAGCTCTTCCAACTCCCAAAAACCTTATTCCAATCAAAGGATATCGCCATCGTATATCTAATATGCATAGATCATAACATACCATTTCCAAATTCAAAGTCAAATTGACCTCTAATATGAACTCCATAACAATAAAATGCCCATTTAACACTTAGCATCAAAATAATATGTCCCACATTCCTCACTAGTGGGGTATCACATTCAACATAATAATTATATGCCCAGGCATGCAAATATACCATGAGTGGCATATGGCTTATATTTGAAACAATATATCAAAACCTAAGGGTAGAAAGAGTGGACTAATATGTTTAATACAATAAACATTTCCTTTATTTTGAAATCAAATTGCTAGCACCCTTAACATCCATTAGTTGGACATGTAAATAGGTTAGGATTTCCACTCTTATTCTCAAATTATGAATATTTTTTGTAACATAATTATGAGTGAAAATAAGAAGAGTGTTTCCTATCATTTTTGTTATCAAGGTGTCCCACCTATCTAGTATTATTAAATATGTATAAGTAATAATGAATTGCAACCCATTTGCAGGAAGGAACTTTATGTTTTTTCTTTTTTTAGGCATCAACAAACTTGCTACTCCATAGGGAAATCTGTTCTCAACAGATTTAGAACTCGGAATGTTTGGCTCCGTAGACGGGTAGAAGTAGGTGATTGAAATTGTTCAGAAAATAGTTATGCAACAGGGGAAAATGATGGTTTAAGGGAAAAAATGAGATGGGATTTCAGGGAATAACTTATGGAAAGTGAGATGTATGAGGGGAAGTGGTCATTTATGCATAACAATCAATAAGGTTCATAACTAATAACACGTTTTGAAATTTCAAGGAGAATGATTCTCATATGTTCTTAAATGGGAAGAAAGGGATAGTAGAAACAAGGAAGAAAATGAAACGAACTATACTACAACAATATTGAAAGAATAAAGTTATTTCATCAGTGTCTCAAAAGGAAGATATTGTAGCAGTTGTGTCTATCTTGTTTGCATTGATCAACAATACTTACATAATGACATCATTATGGAAAAATTGTTCCATACTTTATTTCTGTTGACCATGCAAAACAAACAACAGAAAATAAAACTCAATAAACCAAAGTGAAATAAAAAACATAAGACAAAAATATATACGACAGTCATATTTACACAAACCTGAGTCAGTAATCAGGATTCTTCCACATAATGTTTCAAGTGGGAACCATTGGTACTCTAAGAAAAAAATTACTCATCCATGTCTTTAAGAAGATATGAATTTGTGTCGAGGATAAAAATGATTTTAAATGGACCTAGCCATAACTTTTTGAATTTAGAGTGCCTCCCTCTCTCAGCATGGGATGAATCCAATAGTAATATTTTGTCATCAATCTTAAATTCAACAGCATTTTCTCGTTTATTAAAATACTTCTTCACTGTTTGCTTCCTCTTTTTCAAGTTTTCCAAGGAAAAAATTATGTGTTCTTCCAGGGCTAGCAATGTATTTATCCTTTGGGAAACATTAGAAGAATTTAATTCTTCACTCTGTAACATCAACCGCAAGGAATAAAGTTCCAATTCAATAGGAAGAATAGCCTCTTAGTCATATACGAGCTAAAAGGGAGTAAATCATGTACTTTCTTTGGTGGTAGTACGGTCTTCCCAAAGAGCATAAGTTAGAAGTGTGTGCCACTGGCGAGGTTTGTCTTCTATGATTCTCTTTATAATCCTGACCAGAATTTTATTAGTAGACTCTGCTTGTCTGTTTCCTTGAGGATAATAAGTAGATGAAGTGAAATGATTGATACCTAATTTATCCAGAAATTGGGTCAATTTTGCATAAATGAAGGCTGGACCATTGTCTGTAATGATTTCTAATGGAAGGCAAAATCTAGAAAAGATATTAAAGTCTAGAAAAAAAATTACTTGTTCATCTTGCGCATGTCTAAGAGGGACAACCTCAGTACACTTCGTAAAGTAATCAATGGTTGTCAAAATAAAGATATGTATTGTAGAGGATGAAGGATTGATTGGACCAATAAAGTCTAGACCCAACTTAGAAAAAGGAAACTCTGGAAGGACAAGTTGTAAAGGCATGGCAGAAAGATGTTCTTTACCAATGAATTTTTGGCATTTATCACAGGACCTTGCAAATTTATAAGAATCACAAAAGATCAAAGTCCAGTAATAACCATTTCTTATGATTTAAAAAAAAGTAGCTTTAGTAGAAATATGGCCACCAATATGGATGACAAATGTTGATGATCCATGTACTTCATGTAATATTTTATGTCCTTCATCCTCATTTACACATCATAGCAGCAAACCATCAACAAATATTCTAAACAAGGAGTCTCCTAAAATGATATACTTAGAAGCTTCAAGGCAGAGTCTCCTTTTCTGATGAGGATCCAACTCATCTTGGCACCTTTGATACTGCAAATAATACACCATATTTTTATACCAAGGATGCTTAGATATAGAGATATTTTGATTTTCAATATAAAATAGCACTGAAATAGGGTTATCTTGGTCATCAAGTTATTCACTTGGTTCATGATGCTGAGCTAAGTGAAGGGCTAAGTCTCGTCCCTTGATTGTCTTTGAAGTCATAATTGTCAAATCATGCTCCTAAATTTTTGCAATCCAATGTGCAAGTTTTCCTGAAAGATAAGTTTGTGAAAGTAGAAACTTGACAACGGTCAAAGGGACTTTTACCTGTGTATGTTTAATAAAATGGAGAAATTTTTCTATAGCTTTGACAAGAGCGAAAGCATGTTTCTCAATATAAAAATATTTGACCTCGTCATATGATAGACTTTGACTCATGTAAGCTACAGTTTTTTCGTTGTTTTTCTCATCACATTGTAAGAGGATAGCATGAATTGCTTCCTCGGTGGCATTGGTATATACTATAAAATCTTTCTCAAAATTCGGTTTCGCTAAAATCGACACATAATTGATTTCCTTATTAATCCTAAGGAAAGCATTCTCGACATCATATATCCAAGAAAAATAACGATCTTGCTTCAAAATATTATGGATTGGTTTAACCATGACAACAAAATCAGGAACAAATCTACGAACAAAATTAATAATTTCCATGAAGGCTTGAACTTCTTTCTTGGAGGTGGGGGCATGGAGGTTTAGAATGGAAGTAATCCTCTCAGGATCTATACTTATCCCTAAATCAGAAACAATGTGAATGAGAAGCTTACCCTTCGTGACACCGAAAATAGACTTAGAAGGATTTAAAGAAACGCCAAATTTTCTATAGCACATGAAAACTTTTCTAAGATGACCGAAATGATCCAACTAGTTTTTAGAATAAACAATCAAATCATCGAGATGAACTTGGATAATATTAGCGATTAGATTGTCAAAATATATATGCATAGCTCTTTGAAAGGCGACACCTACATTAGATAAACCAAATGGCATACATTCATAAGCAAATGTGCCCTAGCGTGTGGTAAATGTGGTTTTATATCTATCAGTCATTTTTACCTTGATTTGATTATATCCATAAAAATCGTCAAGTAAGGACATCATTTGAGACCTTGCAACCTGTTTTAAAATGATTTCCATATTAGGAAGCGGAAAATGGTCTTTGACACTTGCCCTGTTTAATGCACAGAAATCGAGACATAATCTTATTTGACCGGTAGTTTTCCGAATAGGGACCAGATTTGAAACCCACTCAGAATACTTAACTAGAAAGATTGTATTAGCTTTCAACAATTTTTCCAATTGTTTCCTAATAGTGGCTTCAAGCACAGGAATAATAGGTCTTTGCCTTTTCCTAACTAGTTTTTCCCCTTCCATGATAGGAATGGCATGTTGTATGAGAGCAGGATCAAAACCACGAATGATGTCAGCTCCATTACCTTCGTTGGAACATGAGCCATCAAAATTCATGTGCCACATGTCATCATTAAGATTAATTGGTTCAAGTATAGTGTCACCTTCATCAATGAATATATAGTAACCCCTAAATATTCTTCGAGATAATTTACATTGGGTTGGGGAACACTCTCTATATAAGGTGAAATTATTCCTTCCCTAAGAACTATAATGTTCTTTCCGTTTCAAGGGACAGATAAATGTGTACCATCAAGTGAAAGGTATCCACTAGTTAAGGCTTTCCAATCCCTTCCCAAATTAATTGAGTAGTTACTCACCAGCATGTCAATTACTTGGATATTGAGAGTTTTCCTTATCTCAGGATGTGCACACAAAACTAAGTTTACATCCTTGATTTCACCTATATTTGATTTCTGCAAATTATTATAAGAGAGTATGCTTCTAGAATTTTCTTTGGTACAAGATAAGCTAAGCTCTTCCATGATAATTTTAGACATCACACTTGGATCGGATCCACCATCAATTAGGCAACAGTGAGCTATTTTATCCATGATTTTTACTGAGATATCGATAGGGGTTTTTTTACAGGGTTCCTAAAATTATTTACACCTATTCTATTTAGAGTTGAATATTCTTCCTTTGACTCTTCAAATAGATTGGCTATGGTGAAAATATTACCTTCCATAAAGTCCTTAAGATGCTTTTGTTGTTCTGAGATGACAACCATGTCCAAAAGGGTAGCATCATCTTTGATATTATCCAATTGGTTAAGGATATTATACTTAGAAGAGGTAAGAGGAGAAGGTATGCCTTGATTACTTGAAGTTCTGACAGTTTGTATATCAACACTTTGAGAAGATGAACTTGGGGCAGAAGAAGTGCGGGAATGATCAAATTTTCTCTTGGCAGTGTAATACTTATTCCTGGTATTGACTACCATAACATCCTCTGGTTCAGACCAATCTAAAACAATGATCGTGGTCTTGGGCCTTTTTCCAAAGATCTTATCTCTAGCATTTATTTTAACTTTGCAGGTGTTCTCATCATGATTTTCTTCACAGAAGTTACACCAAGTGCGAGTCATTATGGCATTTGGCTGAAAAGTTATTTCGCTAGTATTTCTTAAAGGTGCTAAGGAAGATGAAGAAGCCCCGGGGGAAGATTAAGAGGAAATACATTTTCTTTCGTAGGCTATCATCCTATTATTTATATCTTGCATGAATTGCAGAATGGCATGCATGCTTTCTTGCTTGACCAAGTCTCCCTTAGGAAGACCCATTCATTCAAGTTTCTATTCATATTCTAAGGAAGTCTGAAGGGTGGAACCAAGATTTTCAATAACCTTTTCTTCAAGTATATGATGATAAGGAGAAGGTAAAGCATTATAATAATGCATGAACACAAATTTATTTTGATGATGGATTAGTTGAGGAATTTGATTATATAGTTTGGTGAAACGAAGGTTAAAAGACTTAATGGCTTCACCATATTTATAGGAAATATTGTTGTATTCCCTTAAATGATCAACTGGACTCTTGGGTTTTCCATAAGTGGACTTAAAACAATAGACCAATTCTTCCCAAGTTGAAAAGATTTTGGGCGGGAGATCAAAAAAATATGTTGCAGCTTTCCCTTCAAGAGAATTGACGAATAAACACATGCAAGTATCGTTATTGTTAGCCCCTATGTTATGAAAAGAATTAGAAAATGATACTAGGTGTTCATTTGTGGTAACGGTACCATTTCTCAAGAACCTAGGTAAATGATATTTGAATTTTGGTAATGGTTGGGTGGTTGGTGCAAGATTCAAGGGAGAGGACACGTGCCAAGGGGTGGTTGTAGCATCTTCTTCAAATTGGAAAAATCCATATTTCTTGATGACCTTAGAAATATTGGTAGAAGATTTGATAGGGATTTGATGACTATAGATACTACCAATCACAGATGAAGCAGAAGGTTGTGAGGAGGAGGAATATTCGGTGCCATTACCACTACCCGAAGGCATCATATTGAAGGTGAAAGGTATGGGTGACGAAGATGAACTAGCAGAATCAAGTAGAGTTCTCCTAAGATAACTTTTTTGTGTTGGTAAGAAAATTTTGCTCCTTCCTATTTCATAAATAGGGGTAACTTTAGGGGACAATCCTCTTCTTCTTCGAGAAATCCGAGAATTAAAGGACATGAAAAAAAATATTAAACAGGTAAGAGGAAAGGTTAGTATTGATTTCTGGGCTGCCTTTTTCTGGCTAAAGATCTGGATCAACTTGCCATAAAATTGTTGTCACTTGACTTTGCAAAATATTCTTTATCAGTCATGAAATCTAATCCATAAAAAAACAAGAACACACAGACTACCAAAAATAGATCATACACCTTTAGAAACAAGTTGTTGAAAGATATGATTCCGTTTTGAATCATGATGCCTTCAATAAGACCCTTTTGTCATCAAGATGGTTTAGCTTTCTAGTAAACTCAGAATGAATGAAGAAAATAATTATCTCTCAAGTATAGAGAAAACCTTATATCAGAAGTTCCCCTTTTGTTCTCTCCTCCTTTGTCTCTTCTTTTGATTGAGATTTTATTCTTTCTCGATAAGTTATAGTAGTTCAACTACCTTTCTTTTCTTAAGCTTAATTAGCTTAACTAATTAGTTGAGACAAATAAATAATAATATATAAATAAGGGTTGATTTAAATAATAACTAAATAGGTGGGACCCCTTGTCACTTCAATTTTAATTTATTTAATAATCATCAAAACATGAAATACAATACCCCAAAAATTTAACTCAAATATCCACCTGGTAGCTCCCATCCTCATATTAATATTCAAATATCTTAATATCAAAATTAAACATGACTATATCCAAAAATAACATCATATCCATGTTGTCCAAAACAAATCTGTCTAAATGTGTATTTGTTGTCCAAACATTTTATCATACCAACAAAAATTGTCCTCAAAATAAAATAGCATTAACAACATTAAAAACCATATTTACTATGAGAGGCGGTTTGCCTCTTTCACTACTGCTCTCTTTTGATCTTTCTATTGTTTTTCCTTCTATAGCAATCTTAGGTTGATTGGAACCTTGAGGATGGATTTTGTTGATGACATGGGAGCAATTATCCTTGAGGTAGAGATGAGAGGACACTGATTCAGAGGAATTTTCAGAAGAGTTGGGGGAATTCTCCACTTTTTTCCTTTTATCAATCTCTAGTTCGGGCATGGTAGTTTTAAGCCTTTTTCTTGCATGTGAATATTGGGTTGGTGAAGCAATACGATCATCTTGGGAATTTGGATTAAATGGCAATGGAGGAGTGGGAAAAAAAAATGATATTGTAGGCCAACCATTATGATGTGCAGCGGGTTGATGGACGATCTCATTCCAACCATCATTGGCAGGTGGTTTTGGATACATAGAGACATGAGGGGGGACACAGATACCAGAGAAATTTTGGTGTGGCTGGAAAGGAGGCCTCTCAGGCCTAGGTTTTAGAATTCCTTGGCCAACTATATTGAAAAAACTAGCTTGGAAAAGTTGATTTAGTTCGTGTGGATCAACATCAAAATGTATTGAGAATCGTAGCCTTCTATGGCCTCTTTTCCAATTGTTTCCTCTACCTTGGTTTGTACCTCTTCCATTGATGCCCCTGCAAAAGAAACTCATCCCGAAGAAATATTCCAATAAGAATATGAAAACTTTTAACAATCAATTCACTAATACTCTACCTAAATAAAATCAAGATGTTGGCTCTATCATTCACAACATAAGCATATGCAATCCATCCATTAACACAACTTCACCAAATCCAATTTAATAATTAACTACA
>ML833032.1:396-13839 GCA_009831015.1 Picea engelmannii
GCTGTGTAAATGAATTAATGATGAATGCTATGGCTTGTTTAATTATAGCAGTACCCATATATTTTACTCTGAGTTTTAAGTGTGTTTAATTGTGTTAAATGCATTTGCTTATAAAACCCAGTATGAATTTTGTATATAATTCCATGTAAGGAATGATGAACTGAGAGGTTTGGAAACCTGGGTAGTGAATGGGTACACTACAAATTGGCACACTACAGCGGGGTAAGAGATGTGTATGGTGTTTACAACATTTTTATTCCTTAACATGAAAAAGTCAAGAAGGGGAAGGTTTGATGTAGTATTTTTATTTTTATCCCTTAACATGAAAAAGTTAAGGAAGGTATGATGTAGTAGTGGAAAGGGTTGAGAGGTAAGTTTTACATTTTCTTTAATTAAATTTAATTTTAGTTAAATTTATTTGATTTATTACGATGAGACTAAAAAATATAGGATTAGTAAATATATTTTTAAATATTTTAAATTTTATTAAATTATAAATTATAAATTATTGTATTCATGTTAATTTTGTAAATTGTTGATATAAACATGGATTTATAATGAAAACTATTACAATGACTATTACAACAAGTGAAATTAGCAGTAAAGTTGTCTATACTGTCTCTTGAAAATATTTTAATGTAGTAGTTATATATAATATAAATGTGAAAATTTAAAGTAATTATGAAACACTAAACTTTTTAAAAATAAATTAATGAATAAAAATTGTGACATATTAGTACTATTTATAACACTCCAAAGTAACATAGAATTAGAATACTCTTGCTTTTCCACAGAACTATTTATAAGACTCCAAAATATGATAGATTTAAAATGCTCTTGTTTTTCTGGACTTGTAAACAAGACATTATCAAAACATCCAATCTCATTTAATTAATTTTAAGTTAAACAATAACAATATTATATATTTACTATTAGAAAAATAATATTGTTATATTAAAATTTGAAATCAAAGCTATCTATTATCATTTAATTAATTTTAACTTAAACAATAAGAATAACAATATTGTATATTTATGATTAGATAAATAATGTTATTTATTAAAATTGAATTTCACTTAAAATTTGAAATTCTATGTGTAAAGATAAAGACATTTTAAGAATAAAGTATAATTTGCATAGTCTTAACATTTAAATTATATTAAGTTATAAACATTGGATGGTTTTAAAATACTAAATTAATGTGATCTTAGTTTGATATGTGTTGTTTTAGAGTATAAAGACAATGATGCCACTCTTAGGTTTTGTAATTGATTATTGAAACCATTATTTTAAATTGTAATTGATTATTGAAACCATTATTTAAAAAAAATTCTTATGTTTTGTAATTGATTATTGAAACGATTATTTAAAAAAAAAATCTTAAGTTTTATAATTGATTATTGAAACAATTATTTTAAAAAAACTCTTAAATTTTGCAATTGATTATTGAAACAATTATTTAAATATAATTGTAGATTAATGATTAATGTAAATAAAGAGTGCATATACTACAAGAGTGCTTCACTTTACATATACTACAACATTCCTGGTGTCCATCTTCATAAAAGGAAAATAACTCTTTGTTCCTTACCAATGCTTGAACTGCCACAGCCTCAGGAAATGTGTATTCAATATGCATGTTATAGTGTTTCTCAACCTCTCCCGAATGGGGTGTCTACAGACTCTACAGGTGGACAACCAGAGGGGAAGACACCTGGCCAGGTCTCCTTCCACCTGGAGCCAGCACAAGCATACCCTCCCTCTATCATCACCTCATGATTTTAAACTCTTGGTCGTCGCTCCTCGACTTTCACTCGCTGCCTGCCCGGTCTTATTACGTGGCGACTCAGTTCGTGGGAATTTTAATGGGGATGGGATGGATGAAGTCACAGTCCCATCACCCGTCCAGGCATGGCGGTCTTAGGCTTAAGTCATGGAGCGCCAAGGCTCATTCGAGCCTTTGGCCTCCAAAGTCTCAGCCTCCACCATATTTTGGTGTCGTCTTTCTCCTCTAGTTCGAGCTTCTGCAATCCTCTTGGCCCTCGGCACCCAACTTCTCTCCATTGTTTCTGCAGTATAACTGTGTTCGACTAGTCTCACGCTCGTTGAGCAACCACTCTCACTTTCCTCACACGTTCTCTATCTAGTTTCAGGTGGCCATTTCCATGCCTCGACTCAAGGGCAAGTCGAAGAATGGAGCGGCCTGGTATGTGGCCAAAGGAAGGGCAACGAGAGGGCATGGGTCTTCTCTAGAAACTGAGCTCGCTTCCACCCTGAAGCCTATTGTTGCTCCCACTCCGACTCTTCCTACTCGAGACAACACCCAAGACCTTTCCCCATTATCGAATCCCTTTGCTTGTCGAGTAGAATGGTTTGATAGCCTCATAAACTCCCTCGGCTTTGCTCCCAGGATTAGTCTGCCCCCCTCCCCCGCCACCCTCCACCTCCTCCTTCTCCATCTCCACCCCTTGTCACCTCCACTGTCCCCTTTCCTTCATCTCCTTCCTCTGACTCCCCCACTTCCTCCTATGACTCCCCAATCCCCCCTTCATTCTCCTCAGCTTGCTCCTGTTGTGCAGAAAGGGATGCTCTCGAGGAGTCCATGGATGACTTTAATCGTGGAATCGAGGACATCAAGACCACCATTAACGAGATGCATCATAAGGAAATAGAGCGATGGCGTTGTGTGGACCTCATGATGACTTTCCTGGAGGACCTCAGGTAGGTTATCTTGGACAGAGATAAGATCGACATAGACACCATGCATGTGCGTTAGGATTTCTCGGGGCAAAGGCTCGACCCTGACATTAGATAATTCCTTCTGGCTTAGGTTTCTTATTTTCTGTGTTTTCAAATAATTTACTTCATAATTTTTTTTCCCTGCGTGGCCACTTGGTTTTAGGAATTTTGGTCTTAGCAAAAGACCAGTCCTTTGGGTTTGGTCTGTCTCAGTCTAGAATTCAGAATCTATGCCCTGCGTGGAACTGTAGATCACTATCTCTCACCGCTATGCAATTTTTGCATGAACAATTTGATTTTTAGGCCATGTGGCAGCTTTGGTTTCCCACCAGGGCAATGTTGTCACAGGCGCCTATGATAGATTGATAGTTGTAATCTTTCTGCTTCGCGGGTTTTAATATAATTCCTAACTTACAAAAAAAATTAGTGTTTCTCAACCTCTGCAAAGAGTTGATATGTCTGAGGATTAAGCCTTCCAGTATCAATATTGAACACTCTGAATGACCAACCTGTCAACCGCGCATATTCAATCAACACTACATATTCTGCTCCACTGCATCAAGTACATATCAAGTAAATAAACTGACATTATAGCACAGTCTATATCCGCCTATTACTTCCCCCTCATTCAAAGAATTAAAAAAAATTGTTAATAGAAAGTCAAGAAAAGGGGCAAAAATAACCTGAAGGCAATCACAATGTCATTACCGAACATTGATAGAGCCTTTTCCATGATTTCCAAAGCGCATGCATTGATTAGATTCTCAGCCATCTCATCATAATCTACCTTTTCCTCAACCAATTCTGTAAAAAATATTCAGCGCTTATTATGATTTGATCAAAGATTAAAATTCGACTGAAATATTCTTTGATTACTTTTGTATAAATGAAAGGAACGTGAGATTTAATGGTTCCACTTATTATAATTTTTTAAATTAAAAAGAGAACAATCCACTTACCTCAAGCGATATGTGTGGTGTTGCATGTAGACATGTGACACTTTGCATGAAATGGTTAGCCTTAATTGCTGGACTTACCTATAGCTATCCCCATGGTGTTGCATGTAGACATTTGGGAAAAATAATTTAATGATCTACCATCCCATTACTTGAAGCTAAGTTATCATCCCTTTACCTGTAGGTTTTGGGTTCGTATATGAGTTTTAATTGTTTCACCCGCATATTTTGATTTACGCCCATTGTTGTTTGTCAACATAGTAACCAAAACTTCTCCATAAAACCCTGACAATCCAAATCCATGTAGAACAATAAGATCATTGTGGTGAACGATTGGCTGAAAAGGAAAAACAAGCATCGAAAAGGGATTTGTATTGTTTTTTAGATGGACTATACCCCCTTTCAACCGTTAATACAGAACCAACAACAACGAAATCTGATGCCATTTAAGACATAACCGACGATGGAACTAGGGTTTGGAGTTTCGAGTCAAGCTTGATCGAGGTTGATGCAGTGAGTAGAGTGGAATTGGAAGAAAATGGTTTTCGCACCATGCCGAGAACAAAGATTGTCTATAGAATTGGTTCTTCATCCTGTCAATTTGAACAACTTTAAGCCCTTGTTGCGAGTGCAATGAATGTTTCCAGAATTAGCATGTGCCATGGTACGATAGTCTGGCACCGCAATGTCATTAGGAATGCTAGGAAACTAAATGACGAGAGGACGAGAAGGGATTTGCGGTGTTGTATGATGGATACTGAAGGGACCGGGATTCATATGGGTGACCTCACCCTCTGTTAAAGTCGAGGTTCACATTCGATCCTTGTTCCAAATGTGCTTGAGGGTTGTTTTTTATTCAAAATGTATAATGAACCGTAAGCTGAATGAAACTAAATCCTCATGGAACTAGGTACATTCCCAGTGTTAAATAGTACTAGCTAGATATAACTCAAAATTTAATTGATCATCCTCTGGACTGTTTTAATTAATTACATATAATCAGTAAATCAATAAGAATAAATCAATAAAAATACAAGTGGAGAATGGAGGATTGGTATTTATTGTTCAATAGTTGTATTTGTTTAAATTATTTTTATGTTTCATAATTTAATTTAAGAGTAGGAACTAATAATTGATTTGCAACAATGTTGATGTGCAAGACAGAAATATGATTTCCTCCCGTACTTAATGCAACAACTCATCAATTATAAGCATCATCTTTTTGTCGAATCATGGCAATCTAAATGTCAATGGAGAGGTGGAAAATTAAATTATTTCAAAAAGAAGGAGCTAAATCCGCGAGCGGAGCCCATGATTGCCTATTTAAACCTACGAAGATTTTGAGCGTTTGTGGTACTTGTCCACTTAATAACTACTAATATTAGTCGTCACATGAACAAAGTGAAAACAAATGGAAAAAACCGGGTCTTCCACTGTAATATTGAAATCTCAAAATCTCACAGTGAAAACGGAAAAAACTGCAAAAGTGAAAAAAAACGAAAAAACTATTGACTAGAGTGGACCTCCCACTACTAACTGGACATCAGACGGGAATGTTAGGTCACCGCTGTGAGGAGGATAAACCATGTCTCTTTCCAATTATTTAATTTCTTATATTTAATTTCCTTTTGTATTAACTATCAAAAAGTAAGCATAGATGGAGATGGAGTAATAAGAGTAATGAAGTATGAGACTTGGCACACATAGATGGAAATGGAGTATTGAAATAAATGAAGAACGAGACGTGTGTATGGAGATGGAGTAATTAAAGTAATGAAGAACGACAAGTGACACTTTTAAAATTATTTTTTATTTATTTTTAAGATTATTTTTTATTTTTAAAATTTTTTATTTATTAAATGTCATATGGGAAATTAGTCAAATGAAATATTTCTACCAATTAAAAATTCAATTAAAAATTAGAAATAACAATTTCAAAATTTCAAAAACCTAACCCACAACTTTGACACTTAGCTAACACGCTTTTACATTTCGGAGTACGACTTTGATTCCGATGTTGGATCCTTATCCACAGCCTTATCGGAAAGAATAATTAAATTCTCATCTGAAAAGTTGTCCACCATATCGAGGTTGAAACAACTTTATCGTGTATTTCTATGTGTTCCCCTTTGTTATACCAAAACCCCAACGCGTGTTCTTTGTCGTCATCTCTACAACAAACAAAACAAAAGTAATGACGTGATTGCTTCGTTGAATATCCGAGTTTGGTATTTTAGTCGGGGGGCATAATATGAAGTTATTAAATTTGAAAGTGTCCATGTAAATGGTATAATTTCAAACCCATTTTAAGAAATGAAATAATTAATCAATTTTAAATTTCTATTTTAAGAAGTGTAATGTACCCTGTTTTAAGAACTGTAATGTACCCTATAAAGAGAAACATATCTAAAATCAATTTATTATTTTATTAGTCCCTGTCTATGCATAATATCTTACCCGTGAGTAAAAAACATAATCGACTCCATTTGCTCTTGCCAAGATTTAGGTCACGTAGTCAAACTATGTTGACCACCTATTAATCCACCCAAATTTCTAAATATATGCAAAGTTTTTTATAAATTCAATATTAAATTTATTTATTATAAAAAAAACAAATTAATTTTTTTATTTATCAAATATCAAAACAAAATATATTGATTAGTTAAATGTTAGGTGATGCTATTTAAATCTCTTGGTGTATGCTTTTTTATTTTTCAAAATTTTCAGAGTTTAAAAATGATTTAATTTTAAGTGGTCAATTTAGTAGGTTTTGGTAATGCTAATCCACTCTAGGTTCTGACCACCCTGCCTACAGTTATGATACTGATGATATTGACAATCTGATCTAGGCTCTGACCACCCTGCATGCAATTCTGATACTGGTGCTCTGACCTTGACATGCAATGCAGTCCAAGTTCCCTCCACTTCTACTTGGTATGTTCCTTCCACTTCCACTTGGTATGCTAAGGTACAATCATCACACATCTTGTTGCCAACTTCATATATATATCTGTCATACAATCGTCTTCTTGCAAGGACTACTTGCAGCGCTGGAGAGAGCGACCATGGGAGACTTGGAGCGTTGAAGAGAGAGGCCATTGGAGAATTGTTGCAGGGACGATGCACCACTTAATCAATGCCTTGGCCGCAAATTCTCAAGAAGATGCACCACTTAATCAATGCCTTGGCCGCGAATTCTCAAGAAGATGCACCACTTAATCAACTCCTTGGTCATTATTGCGAAGGGCTCAAAAGAGAGGAAGAGAAGGAGGAGGTGATAGAGAGAAAAACATACCTTCGATGGAGGTGTATGGCAATGATGTTATGTTGGCTCCAAATTGAGTGTAGCAGTGAACATATATGCCCGAGAGAAATAAGGAAGGGACTCGCTTCCCACTCCCAAACACCACTCACAAAAACAAAATTATTCCAATAGCATTGTCGAACTACCTACAATGAGAAACCCACTACAATACAATTACAGTGTGTGCTTCAACCATCTAGACTATCATTTGATGCATTCTTTTGAGTAATTATTTGGTAGAGTAACTTGTATAAGTTGTTGTTAGAAACTACTCCATCCCCGATGGCTCGTTTGGCATTTTCCTTTAGTTTTCCAATTCTGGTACTCATTGTATCTCCATCCTCTTCTCCTATCAAATTCCTCACCAACATCACCAACTCTTCTCTTTTCACTGCATTTTTCAAGTGCGGTCCTATTCCCCACTCTTCACAAATGAATTTCACATTTGTATGTTTTCAACATAGAAGGGCTAACATATTATCGATACACTGGTGCTTATGCTTTCCAATGTTGAGTTCCACACACTTGAGTTAAAAATCCTCCCACAAATGGGTGGGACAATACCTTTCTCTAGGGCACCCACCCCACCAACAAACCTTTATCCTTTGTTTCCTCAATGAATTCTTTGGGCAATGTGGCAAATTCACCATGAACTACATCTTGCCAAACAACCAACACAAACTCTTGGATGCAAATTCCAGGATTTGTTCATTAGAAAAAACTATAATGCTTCCCAAACAAACGTACATGACAGAGCATGGATTCCTAGTATCCAACCATGTCTTTGTTCCTTCCATATACTCAATTCATCTAAGGATCCATACTTATATTTATAATGGAATGACTGAGAGAGAATTAAAGGACCAATGACATATACATGGAAGTTAATTGAAAGTGCCTCCAAGACTGGGCCTTCCAGTTCTTCAAATGTGTTAACTATTAATGTAGTTGTTGATAATGTACCTTGGCCTTGAATTATTCCCTATTGAAGACTAGGATCCGAACGGTCTATGACTAAGAAGAAGTTGGGCAGGTCCCTCAACCTAGTCACCCCCTCACCACGATTTGGTCCTACAAGGATTTCTCATGGCTAGATCAACTAGGGGGTCCTCTGACACTTTTTTTATTCTTTCTCATATGTATTGTTACCAGGCCCCGAGTCTCTTGACTTGAGGGATTGTTCTTGTCCTTGAATGGTCCTAAAAGGGCCAGTCAGTCATAAAGGTCCTCCTGTCCATAGTTGGGTCATCAATAATCTCCAATCCATAAGTCAGGGTAAGGTAAGTCAAGGTAAGGGGATCAAATCAATCTGTATTCTACAACTTTATAGTTGTCTAAGATCCCTAGTGTACGCAAGAAAAAATGGTGATCTTCAATTACTTACTACCTGAATAAATTAGCAATAGACTTACCTATTATTGGAGATTTACAAGAAGAAGTAGTTGCTAGATCCCTCAAAGACTAAGCTCTCTACATCTTGGTTCCCTCTGGAACTTATATTGAATAAAATTAATGAAGACTCTTACACGTAGAGTGTTGAACGGGGCCATTTGATGGCGTTGGTTCATGTGTTTAATAATTAACATGTCAAAGTTTAAGGACACACGTTTTTACTCTCATAAGTGGAGATCATCTTAAACATGATAAATGTCATCTCACGAGGATTTATGTCATGTAGTCGTAAATCAACACCGATAAAAATTTTAAAATCGAATGAAGGAAAATTTACAATCAATTAAAAAATACTTTTTAAATCTAAATTTATAACCAATATGGAAAAAATTAAAGAATTAAATTTACTTATAAAAAGAAAATAGATGTTTATTCGTTTTTGAAAGATCTTAGATTAAAAAAAAATGGAGATTTAAAGGAAAAGTGAGAGCCAACCAATTATTTTGTGTAATTTTTTATAAAATTAAGTAAGATGTCATATAGATTAATTTATTTATGTGAAAAATAATGTGAAATTTAACCTTATATTCACAAGTGTAGATGGTTATACCAAATGCATTTTTCATACTCTAAGTGATGGTGTGTTTTTTGAAGTCTTCATAAGTGTAGATGGTTATACCAAATGCATTTTTCATACTCTAAGTGATGGTGTAATTTTTTTGATGTCTTAACAAGTGTAGATGGTTAGGCCAAATGCATTTTCCATACTCTAAGTGATGGTGTATTTTTTGAAGTCTTCACAAGTGTAGATGGTTATACCAAATGCATTTTTCATATTTTAAGTGATGGTGTATTTTTTTTAAGTTTTCGTTTTAATTTTTGTAAGGTGTAGGTTTGTTAATTTTCTAAGTTGAATTTCTTTATTAATGAGCATAGATTCATTTTAGTTCTGGATCTATTATGCACTAAGAGCTATCAAATTTCTAAAGATGCAACTTAATAAATGTTGCATAATTTAAATCTCGAAGGATTTGATACCTCTAGAGGCATGATATGTAAGGTCTCTGTCCCCACAGAGCCTTATAAAACACAAGTTAAAAAAAATAGAGAGTAGATAAATGTTATTCTGTACAAATTAATTTTCAACATTTAACCATAATTTATTTAGCAGAAATTAAATTTATTAACATCATGAAAATAAATCACATATCCATCACATAACACAGCATAATCACTGAAATACATACCTCTGTCTGATGCTAATTCACCAATTCTTCGGTTGTCCTCTCTGTTGCTCTGCCCAAACTCTGCCCAAAACTGAATCTTTCCTCCCTGCCAGCTAGGAACAGAGCCTATCCGGCTCCCTAGCTCCAGGATTCTGTGAGGATACCCGACCCCCGAGCCCAAAACTCCCAGCAACCTGGTGCACCCCTGTAACAGTCCACTCAAACTCCAAACCAGAAAATACCATAAAAAAAATACCAAAACAGAAAATACAGTCCTCTCTCCCAATAATGCTTCCTCTCCCAAAAAAAGTCCCTCTCCCCGAATGCCTCTACCCCCTCATATCCCCCTCCCATTCACTGCCTCCTACCTTCATTTAATGCCACCCACCTTATCCCTCCATTCAATACCCTATCCCTCCATTCAATACCTTATCCCTCCATTCAATCCCCTTTCTTGTCATACGTAAAGTTTTCTAATAATAAATTAAAAGTTATTAAGCCTTTAATTTGTTATCCAAACATTAAATGAAGATTATTTATTAATAATATTATTTATTTATCTATTGTTTAATATATGTTGATTAATTAAAAGCGATACTGTGATTGGGCCTATGTTGTGAACCTAAAGCTTGAGTTTAGAATGATAAGATAAATGTTATGACAATATGTTTATATGTGTAATATGGAGTGATGGAATGTGTATTGTCAAGCTAGAGTGATAATCAGAGTCAATAATGATTGTTTATAATTATCAATATATCTAAGGTGGAATGGTATATATGACTTAATGAATTTATATTGAACTCAATACAAGACACACTTAACTAGAGAACCAATGATGAGCTAAGATTCTAACTAGCAGTCAAACTAGTATACTATACTTTAATATAGAACTTATGAAGAATAAACCTATAAGAGAACTGTGACTTTTCATTAATTTAGTTATGAGTGGTGATAAAATAGAGTTGAGATAGAGTAAGGCGCTTGCTAAATAGGGGTAGTCCAATCAATATATTAATAGATTTCAACATGTTTTAATCAAGTGAAGGTCCAACGGGACCAGTATAGAATAGGGTTTGCTATCATAGAAGACACATATAAGTTGTGTCATGAATTTTTCCTTATATTGAGAATGACCATAACTTCGGGAAGAAGTTTTGTTTGGAAGCGTGGGTGTATGTAACACCGCCTTTTGACTTAGACAACCAGGATTACCTGAGGCCTACACACTTTTATTTTCTATTCACAAGTGAAACTATTAAATGATACACTTGAACCTTTAAGACGTATGAATCTTTATGAATGTTTAAATGTTATTGATAATGATGGATATGATGCGATCTACTATGTGAATGTAAATTCTATGAATGCCTAATTGTTATTGATGATGATGGATATGATGCGACATATTGTGTGAATGAGAATCCTATGAAGGTTTAAATGCTATTAGAATGATGTTGGATATGATGCAATCTATTTTGTGAATGATAATTTTATGAATGGGTGTCGATAATTGAATTATGGGATATTATGAGACCTATTTCTAACTTGAAAACTTTGATGTTAAAGTTGTTGGTACGTGGATACCGAATTGAAATTATGGTTGTATACAATTACATGATGATAATGCATAGAAATATATGAGTCTGTGTTACAGACTAATCTGCAGGTTATGGGCTATGAAATAGCCAAGGGATAATGATGATGAAAGTGGATGTCATGACCACTGGCCGAGAAACAATATGGTATGAATCTTTGTATGTGAAATTATATTGGTTTGGATGCATTGCTATGATATGTGGACCAGTGCAGGATTTTAGGTGGTGAGACTGCCCAAAACTGAATAGACGATGACAAAACTCCCAACAACACGGTGCCACTGTATAATCCATTGTAGGGTGTGGACCCTAGTCCTGTTAGGAGGGGTGGAGGCATTTCCCACCGTGTATCCTCCGAAACCTGAATTCATGGGAGGACGATGTTAGCTCACACTCCCCTAGACGTGTGATGATTACTGTCAGTTGCCTGTTGGGGAAGCTTGGTCAAGATAGTGACACTTCCGCTTACGGGTTCTATTTGGAGTTAGGTCAATATAGTTGACGCTCCAAGATAGTCCAGCAGAGGAAGGATAGGAATGGAAGATGGAAGTAAGTTAGGGAGGACTTGGAAGAGGATCTCATTTTTTATATTTTGGTTTGAGAATTTCTGAAGGAGGAGGAGGAAATTGGAAGAATTGTTTTTGGGGAACTCTCACAGGGCACTGATGTTGCTAGGAATTTTGGGCTAGGGGCCCAGGAAACCGCAAGGATTCCTGGAGCTAGGGAGCCAAAGAGGCTGTTCCTAGTTGGTTGGGAGGTTAATATTCAGTTGGACAGTTTGGGCAAGGTCTAGAACAAGAGAACCATGGACAAAATCAACCAACCTGCAGGTAGAGGTAAGTATTTTATTATGTTGATGTTGTGATTTTTTTGAGGTATTTATTTCATTATGTTGTTTATTAGTTTACTCCTGGTATAAAGAAAAACCATGAAAGAAAGCAATAAATTAAATTGCAGATTATTTTAGTAGCAAACAACAAAGTAGATATTTATTTTTTTATTGAGGCCCTAAAATAGGTGGGTGTTACATGATATATATATATATATATATATATATATATATATATAGAGAGAGAGAGAGAGAGAGAGAGAGAGAGAGAGAGAGAGATTTTTTTTTAAATGACATATGTATCTCCCTTATATGGAGAAGTAGAAAGCACCTATGTGTGGAATGATAATTTTTTTAATTTCAATTACTCTTTATATAAAGTTGATACAAATTATTTTACTTAAAGATGAATGCTGATAAAAAATTATTTTACTTAACCTGGATGTTAAAATATTTTTTTAAATACCACACAAAATTTTAATGAATTTTTTTCCTTTTAATCTATACACACACATGTACACACATATAGAGAGATAACTTAACATGGATATTGAAATATTTTTATTTATAACAACCATTGAAATATTTTTTGTTATTAATATTTTTTAAATGCCACATGTCAACTCCATGTTGAACACATAAGGGATTACACATTTCCTTCATAGTAAATTGTAGAAAACATCTTTCAACATACTCATATTGATTTGAAAAGTCCCACAATTATACTATTTCTTCACAAAGTTTATTTGAACCCTTAATATATTTAACTCCCTTGATTATCAATCCATATTGGTCCTATAACAAGAATATGGGCACAATTACCTTTACTCCGCCCTTAGGCAAGTTCTTTATGTTATATGTTTAGAGATAATACATTGTATCTATATCTTCTTAGATATCCAATGTTGCTTTTAACTTCCTTAATGTTTGTAAGAAGCATAATAATGAATCAATGTTTTGGATTTTTTTGGAAATATTTTATGAATTAAATTTAATTGAAAATAATGTAAAGTAATATATATTCATTAAAAATTTTAATTTTATTTTTTATTATAAAATCTAAAAAAAATTAGAATAATTTATTTTACAATCATTTATATCAGATCACAATTCTTAGATTTGAATTTCAAAATCACGGTGCGAACCTATTCTCCATCTTCGAATGACCATGTCTCGCGCTTACCCTCCTTCACAGTGCATACATGTGGTCTTGTCCTCCAAGCTTTTCCTCTGTAAAAAGAAGAAAATAGGAAAAGGGTCGGAAAGTTGGTAATTTATCAGACTAATTATTTTTTATAATCTTGGTGAGGGATTTTAAGTCTCCTTACCTTAAGGAGTAATGGCTTTCCAATTAAATGGATTGTCAATAGAACTATCCGCAATCATGTGGAAGGTGTCA